>JAPTHN010000046.1:600000-850000 GCA_026936325.1 Platynereis dumerilii | reverse complement strand
GTGTAATATAATCCGAGACATTTACCAAAGTGACATTACAGTCAATCATGGTTGTAAATCTAGCTGAATACACTCTTGGTTATACACCGTAAGTGTGAAATAACAAAAACTTCTCTAATACATCAAGCATAGTGAATACTGAAAAAGATAGATAGATAGATAGATAGATAGATAGATAGATAGATAGATAGATAGATAGATAGATAGATAGATAGATAGATAGATAGATAGATAGATAGATAGATAGATAGATAGATAGATAGATATGGTAAGTGCAGCCCTCTAAGCCCAGTTCTGGGCGCTCACGAGGGTTGATTGATGAGATGAGAGAGAGAGCGGGAGTCCTCAACATGTTACACATTTACCCCATGTGAGGGATCTTTTACTTGCCCAGCATAGACACTGATACAAGGGGCCGCCAATTTAATGTCTCATCCGAACGACATCCAGCTGGGATTTTGCTCATAAAGGTCCACTGAAAATTTTGGGTTCCCCACCCGGGTTTGAACCCATGCAGGCAAAGACCCTCAACGGAGCAGGCAGGAACCTTAACCACTACACCACCCAGCTGCCTATACCTATTCCCCATAGTGCATGTACAAGTTGTGTGCATTCATATACCAAGTGGGTTCTCTACTGAACCAATCAGGCTTTAATCATTGAGAGAATTTATCACAATTACTTACTACATGTGGTACCCACTGTGCATCCCTAAGATCGGTTAAAGTCCCTGTGCCATGTTAATTTCAGAGATTAGTCTCAACTCAATCAAATAAATTGGATTGTGGCCACATTAGTTTAAATCAAGACCCAGCATTAATATTCTGCATGGCTGTGATCCTGATTCTGTGATCAGTGTAGATCATTGCATGGTTCTGATTGGATTCTGATCTGATCTTGATTTGATCCTAACTTGATTATCAACAGCGATTACTAGGATTAGAGCATGATTAAAGACTTCAGAGTCCTTTCAAAGTTTATATTCAATTTGGTAGCATGACAGACAGAAGCAAGCTTTGAATGTATTCTCCAGAATTTGCATATTGCTTATGACTTATGGAATCGAAAAAATTATAATATAAAGAGTGAGAGTTTCTAGCCCACAGCTACATCAAACTCACTTCAATTTAGTTTCATGACCGGCGTTCAAACTAACATCGTGTCAGGCCAATTGATTCACAGTCAGGCGTTAATTACGGGTTAATTGGGCTCCTCTGTCAAATTTGAAATTTTAAGTCAGCTTAACTGATTCAGTTAGATGGTTGCACAATTCCTTTGAGTTAATACAAACGATTATACCACCCGACACCTCTTTACCATTACAGGGATACAATTCCCATATTCTTTGTTGTCCAGTTATCATCTCCTGTTTGAGTGTTTGTCTCATGGTATAAGCCGATTATTCACCATGGGATCAGGAATATGTGTTTATCACACCTTGGGCTAAAGTCCTCGGGTGAAAAATCACACATTCCCTCTCACGTGGTGAATAACCTATACTTATGCGCCCGTTATCATAACTTAACACAAAAAACAATGTCAGCTCAAAGGAATTGTGCAACCACCTCGCTCAATCATTTCTAAAGCGGAATCAATATTCAAATCTTACAGTGTGGGCCAATGTGGAAGTAAAATGGGTCTAGCTAAATTTGGCCTTTAGCATGGCAAGCATTGAAACACTTTCAGTTTACCCTGCTCCCTGACACGTAATGTATGTCAAGAGATGTTTTAAGTGAGCAATTAATTTGAGTTGGGGAAAGGCTTAACTACTATGGATGTTGCTAAAGTGCAGGGGACACGCCTCTTAGTGGCAGTTTCACACCTTATGGAAGTCCCTTCTGGACAGGGGCGGAGATTCTAATCATGAAGGGAGGTGGGGTTTCTTGGTTGATTGTATAAGTGTCAAAAGAAATATTCG
Source organism: Platynereis dumerilii (assembly GCA_026936325.1). Classification (NCBI taxonomy): domain Eukaryota; kingdom Metazoa; phylum Annelida; class Polychaeta; order Phyllodocida; family Nereididae; genus Platynereis; species Platynereis dumerilii. Next base: position 848,082 of record JAPTHN010000046.1, on the reverse strand, counting down.
AGTACTCTCATGAAACTGTTCAAATTTCACAAATGATTTAAATTCTCACTTCAAACAAATAATATTTCATAAGCCATTTCCATAATAATTGGTTCTTGCCTAAGCACCATAAAGAAATACATGTATTGCAGTGATTCCAAATTAACACAAACAGTTTATTTTTGATAAACAAATAATTTACTTGCAAGTAGCAGAAATTACTCTATGCCCATACAAGAAGGGCTACCATATAAGGATGCCATACAAATCTCCTTGAATCCCCTGAATATTCTAAAAACCCCCTGAGTCCTCATCCGCCTCCCTTCTCATACCCCGGGCAAGTTCATTACGCCCCTAGCAGAGTGGCTTTCACTAGCTCAAGTGCAAGGTGCTCCAGGGCATTGATGCCCGGTGAAATATTACAGACATTTCAAGCAAAGCAGAGATACAAGTTGATGAAAGCCCCCCCTGGGGACTAAAAGCTGCCACCAGGGGCACTCAGGACAAGAGAAGCTATCCCATAATGCCCTCAAGATCTACCCATAATGCAACTGGTCACCAAGCAGCCAATCAACATGCTCGCTCAATGGAACCGCTGCAACGACTACCTGACCATTCACTGTAAAACGTGGCTGTAATTTTCTTCAAAAGATAATTTGTATTCTTGACATAATTTCTTGCATAACAATGATATGATTGGTGACTTGTGACATCTTAGCCTTGCTGAACTCACGGGTATTTGAAGATTCACATTAATTGGCAGAAATAACAAGTGGCAAATAGTACAAAGAGGCCACGCAAACTACATCTCATAATCCATTCCGATAAGCAGCTAGGAAATTTGAGGGCTGAAGAAAGAACTGGGTCAGTTAACAGGGACTTCGGGGGCTTTTTTTTGTGCAGTTATCCAAACTACACACGTACATTGCTCAATAACATAGAATTGTGCATTGAGATATTGTATGGAAAGTAACATTTGGAATTTTGAGTCAGGTTAAATGTTCCAGTGACATGATTATTCAATTTGTTTGAGCTAACATCGCTTATAGTTTTAAGTTCTGATAATATGCAAGTTGTCATAACTTAATATTAATACAAGCTATGTTGGCTAAAAAGGAATTGTGCAACCATCTGACTCAATCATTTAAAAGCTGACTGAAAATTCAAATTTTAAAGTGTACATACTTCCCTTATTCTACGTCATATTCGATTACTTTTTTGGTGTATTGAAATTGAATTTCATTTGTAAAAATCCCAACATCTTTTTTTCAGTGTGCCGAGCCCATTCACCGAACCAGACAAGAACACTGATAGACGAATGAATAATGTGTTAAGGCCAACATGGGAAACTCCTGTTTTTTTTAGTCGCTCTTTTAATACAACAATAGGGTCACCCACTCAAGGTGTAATGCAATGCCATTCTGGCTGGTGTAAGTGTCTGAGTGGACAATTACTACTTACTAGTGAGTTACTGCATGGTCATTTACAGCAGTAGGTTACATTACTCTGTCATCCTTCTATTACATAACTAAATGATCTTCTTTCTGTGGCTCAGGATTCAGCTGCAATAGAACGTGGTGATTCAACATCCATAGTGCTACAACTGAGCTGATCCCGTTAGATCACTTACTTTGGAATTTAGCAGCATATTTCCTCTGGCACCTTAAACATAGTGTCAGTCTGGATAGGTTTAGCATGGGGGGCACAGACTATGTTGATTAGGGACATAGGGGTTGATTAGGAAAGTGTCATTAATGTCCAAGGAATTACCAATCCGGGAGATCTATTGGCCCAACTACCCCCCATAATTGACTATTCACCAAGACCTTCTAACATTGAGTTACTCTGCAACAGGTTGGACAAAATAAACGGTTTATTACAATGAGAATCAACAAGGTTAAGGTGACTCAACCGTGGTACACTGCACATACTTCTGAGCAGCCTGGTTGCCTAGCAACATAGCGTCACAACTGCTGCAGGCCCTGCAAAAGTTGTGACGTTACCATTTTCTGCTCTCTTTTTTTTAACAGCATGGCAGCCAGTAATTTGCTATTTAAATGAGATCTATTGCAGCTAGAAGCACAATTATTTTTTTTATTGAATGCAGTAACACCTACTCTATGCTAATTCAAAGTTTCAGCTTCTCGTCTTTATCAAAAGAATTTTCTCATCTAATTTCAGTCAACTGTGTCTAAAATTGTCTTTATTTCTTTATATTGACATTGGCATAGTCATGGTACTGCAGTAAAAAAACGACTCGGTGAAATATTTTTATTTTTGGACATTTGTTTGCCAATAACCTGTTTATGATATATGCAAATTTTTAAAAAAATCTGTATGATCGTTTTCCTAAAATTTGATTACTGCCAAAATTGATGCATGCAAAATCTGCAATTAATTAGTGTGTTTGTGCCCTTCGAGCTCTTACAGAAAAAAGTATTTTAACCTTTTTCTTCAAATTTGTGGCAAATGTATTGGTTTACATCCATGGGAAGACATTTCTGACATTTTTGTGTGACAAATGCATGTAATGCTTTATTCTGTCGTACATAACCAAAAACTCAATTTATAACTTTTAAGCAGTCATCAGGCCAAACATGCCGTTACCATGGCAACCAAACAAGTCGGTAAATTTTTTTTATTTTTCATTTTTTGAATGTATAGGTCCCATAGACTACCTGTGCAAAATTTTAGAAAAATCTGTATGATCAAATTACCACGCTTGAGTCACCTTAACAAGTCAGTAACATGCTCTTTTGGCAAAAGTGATGAATCAAGTATTCTTTAATTGCTTCATGATGATATCTTCTTTTCGCTAATGTCAAATAAATATATATATATCGTATCGTATCCTATCGTATCGAAGTGGGGTTAATTAAGAGGGGGCGCTGCACTAAAGGGTAAAGGGGGGAGGGGCGCTTATGTATTCAGAAGAAGGCCCCGAGTTAAATTAATGAAGTCATGGAATTGAGTGATCGTGGTGATTAGGACTCCACCTGGTGAAGATTCAATCAATCAGGGATTATAGATGGCAATTGTTTCATGTCAGGAGACGAAAAGTTTCATTTTCGTAGACACCTGATTTATTGCCTGAAAGTGAGATTTTGCTTCTTCTATGAAGACTTGAACATTCTGGTATCTACAATAACAGATAATTATAATATATAAGACGCCACATAATAACTGGCATTTATCATATACTATTCTAGATTTGTGTCCGAACACTTTATGTAAATCTTCCTATTAAAATTCTCTCACTGCATATCACCACATAAATATTTTAATTTCTATTCACTTGACATTTTTATTAAAATCTAATGACATGACACAAAACAAAATGCTATATCTACTATTTGCAAAGACTGACATTACACTTCCAGCCGAGTCATTCCTTGTTCTTGGCCCAATTAGCAGCCACACTGACTGCCCCCTATGGGTTAATCACTTTATAGGGTAATGAGGTAAAATGGGGTGATTTGTTGCCTCGGAACAGAATGCAAATGTCACAACCTGCCTTGCAACCTGATGTGTTCTTCCCATCCAAGGTGTGAACAGTTTTTTCTGCTCTAGTCGATGAAAAGGCCAAACTATGAGTCAGTGAGTGAGTTGACAGTGTGTATGACTGGCAATTTCTCAGTGTGTAGCATACTGCCGTTGAGTGTTACACTGAAAGAGCCATTGGTCAGTTGTCATTGTCCCAGACATCAGTTTTGTTTTATTTTCTATAGAATTTAAACAATGTAGGCTTGGCAAAAGTAGCAGCAAACGTAAAAAATCATGAAATTCTTTCCGCTCACCTGTAAATTATTACTTATATTTGTTTCTGAAATTATTAATGTATGTAAAAGACCGCTGGCTTGAAATGTCCAGAACACAAAAGGCTTCGCATCTTTTATCAATTCAATTATCGATAGCATCATTAAAATGTGACCCATTCAAGTCTCACCACTAACATGCAAAGTATGTGTCGAATCTCATCATACAGGGTAAGGAAAAAGTTTCCATGTTAACTTTCAACACTTTGTTAAGCAGAGAAATTGTTTGTCAAATTTCACAATGCACAAGCGCAAACAGTTAGTAGCAAGGTTGTCCTGTTTTGACTTCAATAAAGATATAATATCATGTATCCTATGAGAAATCGCAACTGCGTTATCAAAAAATGACTCGTTGGCACTTTCCCCGTTTCAACAACGACCTCTGAGATCTGCAGATATCCCTGTGTTGCCCAAAGCTAAAGCACTGCATGTAACCTTCCACTCAGACCTTGATCTAGTGGCACAAGACTCTGATCTCTATCACACTGTAGAATCTGCATCACAAAGTTCATGGAAAGTTGCATGCAGAGGAATAGCTAAGATAGTAAAATGCTTGCATACCAATGAATTAAAATTAACAGCTGCATTGGTATCTTAAAAGTGTGATCAGAGTGTTGACGGTTATTTGAAAAAATCGAACAAGAGATATGGAAAAATTAGTTCACTTTTAAAAGTTATATATGGTTTCATTGCTTTAGGAAACATTTTCGTAATATTCATTACCGATGTCCTACACTTTGTTGCCTCCTAACACTACCATTCCACCCCAGGACACAATGTGAATTGAATTTCATTATCCATACTTGCCAATGAAGTAAAAGAAAATAAAACTACTGCCTTAAATTACAGTGAGATTCAACAGTGCATCTCTCAGTCTTTGCGTGAGAATGGGAAGTCGCCTGAGCCAGGCCTGCCATTAAAGAGCGCCTTGAATTTGTTAGGGAACTGCGATCAGCTTGCTTCCAAAGACCCTTGAGGAAATGGGGGAGAGACATGCTAAGTGAAAGAAAGCCTTCTTTCCAAGCCCTGACACCAACAAACAAGTGGACAAATGATCGGTGTGATCATTGATCTTAGTGAAAAAAGAAAATAGAACAAACTTAATAACATATCCTTGCATTTCAGCATCGTTCCGAACAAAATAATTCATACTGGTCGCTGAAATAGGATAAGAAAACCAGAGTTGTAGATTTTCAAAGTAAGTTGAATTCCTTTTTTAAATTCAAAATGCTCTGTTGATCTTGGCGGCATGCTATGCCTTAACGGAATTTTCTTTTTCGCCATTCCTGCACATAAAAGACACTTTGCACTGACATTAATCAGAAGAACCACATTCTATTTGCACTGTAACAAAGAACAAATCAACAAACTCTCCAAAGCAATTAGTTTCAGGCTACTGATGATATTTACTGAATGGTTTTAAACAAATACAAGAAGAATAACTACAGCAGTTTTGAATCAAAGGAAATTGCATTTTGAAATTTAATATGCCACTTATAACACTGTAAGTTACAATGTCTACAGGTTGTCTTATTGATATAATACCAACTCTGTTCTGTAAGTGAATGTAAAACTAAACACCACTGAATCAATTCTTTCCTTAATCAATTAGTATCTCTCTTAGTTTACTTCTTGCTGGGGGTTTTCAATGATTCAAACACAAGGTCTACAGATGTAAGGATTTTACACATGTGTTCTTTTGCTTCACAATGAATGTTGTGTCAGCATTTTTGTTACAATATGACCTACCTTGATCCTCACCAGATGGATAAGTTTGAGGTTAATCAAGTTAAGAGGGAAACTGAGGATAATTACTTTCAGAGCAAATAAAGTCAATGTATGTGAGCTCCTACACGTTTATCTTTTAGCAAACTGTGGCTGATATAATCTCGCAAACCCTCCATACTGAATTTAATCTTTGGCACTAAGATCATATCAGACTCCACTGCCATCTGGTTAACTGATGCTTTTACCATGTTTCTCTATGTTTGCTCAGTATCTCTTGGATCAAACCAGTGCTGCTTCAAGAGTCTTATAACATTGTTGAAGTTTTTGAACATCAGTATTCATAGTGCAATAAACTACTTCTGCAGCTATAACTACATGATGCACACCAATGTCTTATGAACAATTTCTTGCCCAGCATCTTATGCTGAAGAAACAGCTTGACCACTTCAAGGCTTGACTGCCAACCTGACAAACTGCCTTGTTACTACAAGTTATGACTTTCTCCCTGTAGAGTGTAGAGTCCCATGATACACTCAAGACAAGTCGTTGTAATCTAAATGAAAAGGCGTTCCGATATTCCAGAGCTTATAGGATGGACCAGTTCATGTATAGAGAGTGTGCAAAACACATACATCACACTAATATGCTGTACACAAAAATTGACCGATAATGCTTAGGCTTTGTACTGCAAGTTTATTTGCAAGGCACAGCGAAAAGTCGAAGTCAAACATACCCATTTCAGCAGGGTACCCATTTCAGCAGGGTAACATATTCAATACATTGACGCTTTTTTAGTATAGCCCTATTAATATCTCTTTAGCTGAATATTTGTAATCAGCACATCAATAAATATTCGTAATAAGTCTGCAAATCAATATGTTTTCATCGAGAAAAAATTTTATGAACAATTTTATTATGATTAACGATTCTTTGAAAAAAGAATGCTCCCTTTTTTCATATGAATGTGCATTCATCGCTTCATTTGCAGAAAAAAAGCAAATACATTGCATGGAATAAAATAAAAGGATGAGGAAAATGCTGAAGAAAAGAAATTACGCATGCCTATCACAATGTCATGCAAGTTTCGATCTGTGTGCCTCTTATTCCATGATCACACCCAAAAATGTTTCATTGTAATTATTAAAATCCTTATCTTTCATGCATTCCCTCAGATTGCTGTGACAAATCAATCAACACTTTTTCAAATACAGTTTTTTATCTTCAAGTATGAATGTTGACACAAACAGGCCTTATCAGGTGCAACGTTACATGGCATCATATACAAAAAACACACACCAGAGATCTGGCATCACCAATTTTCATCAATTCGTCCAGGATGACATACAGGAAGCAAGAAGTTTCGCTGTTGCCAAAAACAAGCAACCGGCAAAGAGCATCTGCTGTAAATCCATTTTGTGGTTCTTAGCCCAATGAGCAGCCACATTAATAGCCCCCTGTGGGTTAATCACTTTATAGGGTGATTTGGGCAAATGGGGTGATTTATTGCCTCAGCACAGAATGCAAATGTCACCTTGCCTTGCTACCAAATGTGGTCTTCCCTTCCAGGGTGTAATCACTGTTTTTTCTGCTCCAGACGATGAAAAGGCCAAGCCATGAGTCAGTGAGCTGAAAGGACCGCGTGTAGGACAGGCCATTTCTCAGTGTGCAACATGTTTCCATTGAATGCCAAACTGAGACAGCCATTGGTCAGCTGTCAGTCCGCCAGACATCAGTCACAGAGTAATGGTGTAAAGGTCTATATTTAGAACTGTAGAGTTAGCTTGTGAGAAGGAGTCTGTTTTAACATGTGAATGGTCTGCAAGGTGGAGACTGTCAACATGTGAAAAGCCGTTGAATTTTTATTGCATCGTTTGACAAAATAATCTACATGGACTCTATAATCATTGTGTTTTGCAACTTTCACTTTTTCAAACATCTCAATTACATTTTTGGAATCTTCTCACTATCATCCTAAAAGCACAACAGCCAACAAGATCTGCAGATATCCCTGTGTTGCCCAAAGCTAAACTGCTGCAAGTAACCTTCCACTCAGACCTTGATCTGGTGGCCCAAAACTCCATCTCTGTTACTCTGTAAATCGACATCACAAAGTTTCAGAAGAGCTGCACACAGAAGAATAGTCAAGAGATGATACAAATCATCACATCATCATTAGGGAAGATGACGGACATTTACTTGCAGCAGTTTTGATAAGCTTAAACAAGCAGTACCCATCTGATTAGTAAGCTAAAATTATATGCAGCATGTTGAACAGAGCCAATACTTTTGAAAACTGTAGTAAAAATACCACTCAGAATTACTTCACAAACCAACAGTGCATCACCAACTCACTGCGTGAAAAAGGGAAGTCACCAGAGCCAGGTCTGCTATTAAAGAACACCTTGAATTTGTAAGGGAACTGCGATCAGCCTGCTTCCCAAGGCCCTCCACTCTCCAGGAAACGGGGGAGAGACATGCCAAGGGAAAAAAAGCTTTCTGTCCAAGTCATGACACCTACAAACAAGTGGACAAATGGTAAGTGAGATACCAAGTGTATGTTACAAATGAAAATAGGAGCAAACTTCACCTGTCTTGAATTTCAACATTGTACGGCATGATTTCTAAATAAGCTCTAATTTGTTATGTCAAAGTGAAGAGGATTCTTCAGGTACACCATTTGTGACCTGGCTCTGCATTCAGACATTTTTCGTTTTTGAGATTCTTGAAGCCAAGAGACACTCTGTGATGCCACGTATCAGAAGAAACGTTTTCTGTTTGTTCTGTAACAAAGGCCAAAAAACCACTCAAGAAACAATTAGTTTCAGCCTTCAGATGATGTTCACTGAAGGGCTGTCAATAATTGAATGCAAGATTAATAGCTTCAACACCGTGCAACATTTTTTAATCTCAGATCGAATTTGGCACATTCAAAGTTTAAGTTACTGGTGCCACAGGTTGTCTCATCAATATTCTACGAATACCTCCTCAAATGTACACCATTAATCAGGGGCTACACTTTCTATTTCTTGTGTAATGGAATGCAAAACTTAACACCACGGAACCAATTCTTTCCTAAATCAATTAGGTTCTCCTTTAGGTTGCTTCCTGCTGAAAGCTTTCATTCAAACACAAGGTCTACAAATGTTAGGATTTTACACATCATAAGAGCTGCCAGATTTAAATATCAAATGAAAGTAACACTTTAAAATGAAGTTGGGATACTTGTAAATTGCCTTGGCAGTTATATAAAGGCAGACTCTTAATGTATCTGGATGTGAGATGGATACTTTTAAGGGAATGAGGCTTGAACAACCACCTGAAACATGGAAAAAGAAGAAAAGGAACGAAGGAAGCAAGGAAGTTAAGAAGGGAGGAAGGAAAGAAGGAAGGAAGAAAGAAGTGAAAGGTAGAAGAAGAAGAAAAAAAAACTGAAACAGGGGAAAAGAGAAAATAGTTGGAATTAGGTATTTGTGAAATTACGTTAATTTTGAATATCGTCACAGCCATCATATCCCTTTCATGCGGTATTTATGCCCAAAAAAAAGATAAATCTGCCAATGATAATATATTCATTATCGTGAAAAGTTTAACAAATTTCCCAAATTTGTTGCCAATGCAAAAAAAATATCTCCGAACAAAAACTTCAAACGTCCACATTGTTTTATTCCTGTTAATGAAGGCTTTAATTCAACATAACAATTAAGGCAAATGAGCATTGTTGCTATGGTAACTGATTAACAATAGGACAATAGAAGGAGCCTGTGATTGTTTCACACCAATCTTTATCTTAACAATGTGTTTAATTGTGAAATATTTTGATCAATAATAATGCAATGCTGAAGGTTGAATTAATTTGACAAAAAAATTTCATTCAATTTGTCAAATTGCATCTTGAATGAAATTGTATTGTTGTTCAGTTCACTTTGTGAGAAGAAAGGCAACTGAAGTAGGGCAGATTAAACGCAGATGTAGCCTGCCATATCTTAAATACCTTTTCATAAAATATTGAGGTTCCAACTGGAGTTCTATAATCCCTTATATTCAAATACATATTCATCATATTCTGCCTGCACACAAATTTTCAGTAACTGTCCTCAAGTTGTCAACAGAATATTAACATTATGCAGAGGGTTTACTGTGACACTGCCTGCGTTTTGACGTGAATTTTGACAGCTTAATATTTCAATGTCACTTGAAAGAGCTTGAAATATAACAGAGCGAAATTAAAGAGGGTCTCTTCATGTAATTGAGCCATTTGCTCCTAATGTTGATTGCCGTAGCACCTTTTAACTTGAGAATGTTGAGATGTGTCTGCTTTTATCTTTTATTTCAGGTAATTTTGAATCATTCTGCACCTCCAAATTTCAAGGATGATATAAAACAAAATAAAATCAACTGTGGCCTTTTCAAAAGAGCATATTAAATGAGGCCCTTGATGAATTTCATTCTGCTGCCTTCAATAGGAATGCTCCGACAGCAACAGCAATGTATCTCAAGGAGTTATTGGTCACTTACATGCATCAGAGGTGTCAACCAGGGCGCTCCTATTCAGCACATACTGGTGCCTTGACTTCAAGTAACTAGATGATTTCTTCACCAGCAAACTGATTTACTTAAGAATACTGTAATTTTTCTATTTTCCAGAAGAAAATATTTGTGTTACTTTAGCAATATCTTCTTCAACCAAATAGCACTGTCAACACGCAATTAGATTACTTAAGAATGGCTATCTTGTGATGTGACCCTGCAATATGTTTATTTACTGTACAGACATATTTGAGGGACAAAAGTTGATGAATCATTTTTTAAAAATATGTTAAGTACAGCAGATTGTTGATGGACAGTACCCTATATTGATGAGGACATCAGAAAAATTCCACCTAGGAACTTCTACTGACTGTAGATCTTGCAAAAAATAATATGTTCAATGAGTCCAACAACAACAATAAAACAGCCCCAAAAAGTTATGGCTTTCTCCTTGGACCCGACACGCACTCATGGGCCATTCACACAGGACTTCCCTATTTGCTATTGTCTTGTTGTAGCTTCTAGACACATTATAGATCTGTAAGGAATTTGCATGATGGCATGTCTGCTTCACGGCGACTACTTCATGAGCTGTAGTGCCCCAGAGCCTTGCCAAAGCAAAACACCACAGCAGAGGTCAATCTTTCATGGGCCCCAATGTCAGAAGCCACAATCATGGCTGCTAGGGTCATACCTCTGTTGTATTGTCCATTTGGGCTGCCATAAGTTACGAGACTTTTTGTAGCAAGACAAGTTGTAGTAAGCCAAATGAAAAGGCGTTCAGATCTGCCCACAGCTTAAAGGACGGACCAGTTCATGTATAGACAGTGTGCAGAACTCACTCATCACACTAATACACTTTACAGTGTACACTCAAATAGACCTATACATTGGCTGTACTACGTACACTGTGACAGACCAATGCATGGGTTATGTGCTGCAAAATTTATCTATAAAAGTAGATTGGTAACCTTGTTGCATCATCCAATTGCATAATCCATCAACAAAAGATTTTAGAAACAAATCCAACACTATTATTTGGAGAATAACTTGGTCCCAGGTATATCCATGATATGTTGTATTATTGTTCACGTCTTATCAACCAAAAATGTAAGTCTAAGTGAACAATACAACATATCAAATCCAACACTGTTAAGTAATTCTGGAAGAATTCTTGAGCTCCTTTCAGTTGTATGGTCGGTTGTTTTAAAGCAGTTGCTATTATTAGTAACACAATATTTCTTGATCATATCTCTCATTCTACAAGTTTGAAGTTGATGTAACATTTAATAAGATTGAAATATTGCCTATTTCCCTTGGCATTCCATTTGAAGTCAACTCAAATTGCTCCATTAATTATTCCCTCAAAAATCATGATAGATAAAATTACAAACTATAACCATTTGACATGCCGATTTCCTCTGGCACCTTAAGAATAGTGTGAGCCTGGACAGGTTGGCATGGGGTGCATTGACCATGTTGATTAGGGACATAGAGGTTGATTAGGAAAGTGTCATTAATGTCCAAGGAATGAGCAATCTGGGAGATCTATTGCCCAACTACCTCCATTATTGACTATTCATCAAGACCTTCTAACATTGAGTTACTCTGCAACAGGTTAGACACAATAATCCCATAGTTATTCTGTAACCATGGCAACAGTTTATGTTTATGAGAATCAACAAGGTTAACAGGCCAGTAACATGCTCTTTTGGCAACAGTGATTAATGAAGTATGTTGTAATTGCTCAACCAAATAATAATTAATGTGATTGCAAATTCATGATGATATCTGTACTGGTCATCTGCTTTTCCTTGACGCTAAGATTCTGGTATCTACAATAAAAGATTATTATAATATAAAAAACGTCACATAATAACTGGCATTTATCTTATATTATTCTAGACTTGTGTCCGAACACTTTTTATAAATCTTCCTATTAAAATTCTCTCACTGCATAATATTTATCATCACATAAATATTTTAATTTCTATTCATTTGAAATTTTTTATTTAAATCTAATGACATGACAAGAAACAAAATGCAAGATCTACCATTTGCAAAGACCGACATAACACTTCCAGCAGAGCCATTTGCGGTTCTTGGCCCAATGAGCAGCCACACTGCAACTACATAGAATAAACAAAGTATAGATTCACTTACAAACTGACTTCAGTCTTTCAGGTTATGTCTTTGTAGGCTAGACAAAAGTAGATGCAAAAGTAAAAAATAATATAATTCTCTCCGCTTACCTGTAAATTATTACTTATATTTGTTTCTGAAATTTATTAATACATGTAAAAGACTGCTGGCTTGAAATGTCCAGAACACAAAAGGCTTCACATCTTTTATCAATTCAATTATCAATAGCATCATTAAAATGTGACCCATTCAAGTCTCACCACTAACATGCGAGGCATGTGCGACTCTCATCATATAGGGTAAGGAAACAATTTCCATGTTAACTTTCTGCACTTTGTTAAGCAGAGAAATTGTTTGTCAAATTTCACAATGCATAAGCACAAACAGATAGTTAGCAGCAAGGTTGCCCTGTTTTGATTTCCATAAAGATATAATATCATGTATCATACAAGAAATCGCAACAGCATTATCAAGAAGTGACTCGTTGGCACTATCCCCTCTTCAACGTCTCACTATCATCCTAAAAGCATAACGACCACTGAGATCTGCAGATATCCCTGTGTTGCCCGGAGCTAAAGCGCTGCATGTAACCTTCCACTCAGACCTTGATCTAGTGGCCGAAGACTCCGATCTCGATCACACTGTAAAATCGGCATCACAAAGTTCATGGAAAGTTGCATGCAGAAGAATAGCTAGGATAGTAAAATGCTTACATACCATTGAAGTAGAATTGACAGCTGCCTTGGTATATTAAAAGTGTGATCAGAGTGTAGACGGTTATTTGAAAAAAGAGAACAAGAGATATGGAAAAATGAGTTCACTTAAGTTATAGACGGTTTCATTTCTTCAGGCAACATTTTTGTAATATTCTGCTTCTGCCGGATAATTGACACATTCATTAACTCGAATATTACGTAAATGTTCGGACTGCTAAAGAAAGAGGAGAAAAGTAGATATAGATGATATAGTGCAAAAATAATATACAGTGCTGGATAAACACATGAATTATGACATTGTGGCTATTTTTTATATAATTTAGATTTAAATGCTTGGAGAGATGGGACCGTTGTTATTGAAGAAGGGAGTTGGTTCCAATCTCTGACGGTACGGGGAAAGAAAGAGTTTTTATGATAATTAGTAAGAGAGTCCGGAATAGCTATGGTATGAGATTGTCTATTGCGGGTGTTGTGATGGTGAGAGGGAGGTTGGACGTATGTTGGTGGGCTAATGAGAACAAGCCCATTGATAATTTTACATAGACATATTAGTCTATTGTTGTGACGACGAGTGCTTAGTGTTGGCCAATCTAACTCAGCCAGCATATCAGATACGGGAGTGGTGTTTGGACCGTATCGGTACTTATTTAAGGTCCATCGGGCTGCTCGCCTCTGGACTGCTTCAATTTGATTGATATGTTTGATGGTGTATGGGTCCCAGACTGAGGATGCATATTCTTCATGTGGTCTAATTAATGATTTATAAGCTATGCTTTTAATGCGTGGACATGGGATACGTAGGTTTCCCCTCAGAAATGCGAGGCTACTATTTGCTTTGTTGGTGATATTATTGATGTGTCTGTCCCATTTTAATATTCACTACCTATATCATATGCTTTACTGCCTCCTAACACTTCCATTCCAAAACATTGTGAATTGACTTTCATTAGCCATACTTGCCAATGAAGTAAAAGAAAATCAAACTACGCCTTAAATTACAGTGAAATTCAACAGTGCATCTTTCAGTATTTGCGTGAGAATGGGAAGTCGCCTGAGCCAGGTCTGCCATTAAAGAGCGCCTTGAATTTGTTAGGGAACTGCGATCAGCTTGCTTCCAAATGCCCTTGAGGAAATGGGGGAGAGACATGCTAAGTGAAAGAAAGCCTTCTTTCCAAGCCCTGACACCTACAAACTAGTGGATAAATGATCAGTGTGATGAAAATAGAACAAACTTAATAACATATCCTTGCATTTCAGCATTGTTCCGAACAAAATAATTCATACTGGTCACTGAAATGGGATAAGAAAACCAGAGTTGTAGATTTTCAAAGTAAGTTGAATTCCTTTTTTAAATTCAAAATGCTCTGTTGATCTTGGCGGTATGCTATGCGTTAACAGAATTTTCTTTTTCACCATTCCTGCAAATAAGAGACACTTCACAATGACATTAATCAGAAGAAACACGTTCTATTTGTACTGTAACAAAGAACCAACCAACAAACTCTCCAAAGCAATCAGTTTCAGGCTACTGATGATATATACTGAATGGCTTTCAACAAATAAAATACAGGACGAATAACTACAGCAGTTTTGCATCAATGGAAATGGCATTTTGAAATTTAATATGCCGTTTATAACGCTGTAACTGTAAGTTGCAATGTCAACAAGTTCTCTTATTGATATAATACTAATACTCCAACATACGCTCACCATAAATCAAAGGCTCCACTTTCTATTTGTTCTGTAATTGAATATAAAACTAAACACCACTGAATCAATTCTTTCTTTAAATAATTAGTATCTCCCTTAGTTTACTTCTTGCTGAGGGCTTTCAATGATTCAAATGTAAGGATTTAACACATGTTTTTTTTTTGCTTCACAATGAATGTTGTTTCAGCATTTTTGTTACACTATGACCTACCTTGATACTCGCCAGATGGATAAGTTTGAGGTTAATCAAGTTAAAAGGAAAATGAGGATAATAACTTTCAGAGCAAATAAAGTCAATGTATGTGAACTCCTACAAATTTATGTTTTAGCAAACTGTGACTAATATAATCTTGCAAACCCTGCATACTGAATTTTTAAAAGTTTGGCACTAAGATCATATCAGACTCAACTGACATCTGGTTAACTAATGCTTTTACCATGTTTTTCTGTGTCTGCTCAATATCTCTTGGATCTAACCAGTGCCGCTTTAAGAGTTTCATAACATTGTTGAAGTTTTGAACATCAGCATTCATAGTGCAATAAACTACTTCTGCAGCTACAACTACATGATGCACTCCAATGCCCAAGGTCTCATGAACAATTTCTTGCCCATCATCTTATGCTAAAGAAATAGCTTGACCACCTCAAGGCTTGACTGACAACCTGACAAACTGTCTTGTTACTACAAGTTATGACTTTCTCCCTGTAGAGTGTAGACTCCCATAATACACTCTTGGCCCATTCACATTGGTCTGCCCCTATTGGCTAAGGTACTTTTGTAGCTGTTGGAAACATAATGGATCTCTACAGAATTTGCATGTCTGCTTCCTTGCGAGAACTTTATGAGCCCTAGTCCCCAAGCGTCTTGCTCAAGCAAAATACCACAGCAAAAGTCAATCTTTTCTGCCCGAATGCTAGAGGCCACAATTTTTGCTGCAGGGGTTACGCATCTCTTGCATTGTCCATTTGGGCTGCCATAAGTTACGAGACTTTTTCTTGCAAGACAAGTTGTTGTAATGTAAATGAAAAGGCGTTCCGATATTCCAGAGCTTCTAGGATAGGCCAGTTCATGTATAGAGAGTGTGCAAAACACATACATCACACTTATACGCTGTACACAAAAATTGACCGATAATGCTTCTAAAGGCTTTGTACTTATTTGCAAGGCACAGCAAAAAGTCGAAGTCAAACATACTCATTTCAGGAGGGTAACATATTCAATACATTGACGCTTTTTTAGTATAGCCCTATTAATATCGTTTTAGCTGAATATTTGTAATCAGCACATCAATAACTATTTGTAATAAGTCTGCAAATCAATATGTTTTCATCGAGAAAAAATTTTATGAACAATTTTATTATGAATAACGATTCTTTGAAAAAAGAATCCTCCCTTTTTTCATATGAATGTGCATTCATCGCTTCATTTGCAGAAAAAAAAGCAAATACATTGCATGGAATAAAATAAAAGGATGAGGAAAATTTCGAAGAAATTACACATGCCTATGACAATGTCATGCAAGTTTCGATTTGTGTGCCTCTTATTCCATGATTACACCCAAAAATGTTTCATTGTAATTACTAAAATCCTTATCTTTCATGCATTCCCTCAGATTGCTGTGACAAATCAATCAACTACACTTTTTCAAATACAGTTTTTATCTTCAAGTATGAATGTTGACACAAACAGTTTATCAGGTGCAACGTTACATGGCATCATATGCAAAAAACACACACCAAAGATCTGGCATCACCAATTTTCATCAATTTGTCCAGGATGACATACAGAAAGCAAGAAGTTTCGCTGTTGCCAAAAACAAGAAACCGGCAAAGAGGATCTGCTGTAAATCCATTTTGTGGTTCTTGGCCCAATGAGCAGCCACATGAACAGCCCCCTGTGGGTTAATCACTTTATAGGGTGGTTTGGGCAAATGGGGTGATTTATTGCCTCCTCACAGAATGCAAATGTTACCCTGCCTTGCAACCAAATGTGTTCTTCCCATCCAGGGTGTAATCACTGTTTTTTCTGCTCCAGTCGATGAAAAGGCCAAGCCATGAGTCAGTGAGCTGAATGGACCGCGTGTAGGACAGGCCATTTCTTTTTTTACAAATTCAAGGTGTTCTTTAATAGCAGACCTGGCTCTGGTGACTTCATGTTTCCATTGAATGCCAAACTGAGACAGCCATTGGTCAGTTGTCAGTCCGCCAGACATCAGTCACAGAGTAATGGTGTAAAGGTCTATATTTAGAACTGTAGAGTTAGCTTGTAAGAAGGAGTCTGTTTTAACATGTGAATGGTCTGCAAGGTGGAGACTGTCAACATGTGAAAAGCCGTTGAATTTTTAATTCATCGTTTGACAAAGTAATCTACATGGACTCATCATCAATGTGTTTTGCAACTTTCACTTTTTCAAACATCTCAATTACATTTTTGGAATCTTCTCACTATCATGCTAAAAGCACAACAACCAACAAGATCTGCAGATGTCCCTGTGTTGCCCAAAGCTAAACTGCTGCATGTAACCTTCCACTCAGACCTTGATCTGGTGGCCCAAGACTCCATCTCTGTTACTCTGTAAATCGACATCACAAAGTTTCAGAAGAGCCGCACACGAATGAATAGTCAAGAGATGATACAAATCATCACATCATCATTAGGGAAGATGACGGACATTTACTTGCAGCAGTTTTGATAAGCTTAAACAAGCAGTACCCATCTGATTAGTAAGCTAAAATTATATGCAGCATGTTGAACAGAGCCAATACTTTTGAAAACTGTAGTAAAAATACCACTCAGAATTACTTCACAAACCAACAGTGCATCACCAACTCACTGCGTGAAAAAGGGAAGTCACCAGAGCCAGGTCTGTTATTAAAGAACACCTTGAATTTGTAAGGGAACTGCGATCAGCCTGCTTCCCAAGGCCCTCCACTCTCCAGGAAACGGGGGAGAGACGTGCCAAGGGAAAAAAAGCTTTTTGTCCAAGTCATGACACCTACAAACAAGTGGACAAATGGTCAGTGAGATACCAAGTGTTTGTTACAAATGAAAATAGGAGCAAACTTCACCTGTCTTGAATTTCAACAACATTTTACGGCATGATTTCTAAACAAGCTCTAATTTGTTATATCAAAGTGAAGAGAATTCCTCAGGTACACCATTTGTGACCTGGCTCTGCATTCAGACATTTTTCGTTTTTGAGATTCTGGAAGCCAAGAGACGCTCTATGATGCCACGTATCAGAAGAGACACTTTCTATTTGTTCTGTAACAAAGGCCAAAAAACCACTCAAGAAACAATTAGTTTCAGCCTTCAGATGATGTTCACTGAAGGGCTGTCAATAATTGAATGCAAGATTAATAGCTTCAACACTGTGCAACATTTTTCAATCTCAGATCGAATTTGGCACATTCAAAGTTTAAGTTACTGGTGCCACAGGTTGTCTCATCAATATTCTACGAATACCTCCTCAAATGTACACCATTAATCAGGGGCTACACTTCCTATTTCTTGTGTAATGGAATGCAAAACTTAACACCACGGAACCAATTCTTTCCTAAATCAATTAGGTTCTCCTTTAGGTTGCTTCCTGCTGAAAGCTTTCATTCAAACACAAGGTCTACAAATGTTAGGATTTTACGCATCATAAGAGCTGCCAGTTTTAAATCTCAAATGAAAGTAACACATTAAATTTAAGTTGGGATACTTGTAAATTGCCTTGGCAGTTATATAAAGGCAGACTCCAAATGTATCTGGATGTGAGATGGATACTTTTAAGGGAATGAGGCTTGAACAACCACCTGCAAGAATGAAACATGGAAAAAGAAGAAAAGGAACGAAGGAAGCAAGGAAGTTAAGAAGGAAGGAAGGAAAGAAGGAAGGAAGGAAGGAAGGAAGGAAGGAAGGAAGGAAGGAAGGAAGGAAGGAAGGAAGAAAGAAGTGAAAGGGAGAAGAAGAAGAAAAAAAAACTGAAACAGGGGGAGAGAGAAAGTAGTTGGAATTAGGTATTTGTGAAATTACGTTAATTTTGAATATCGTCACAGCCATCATATCCCTTTCATGCGGTATTTATGCCCAAAAAAAAGATGAATCTGCCAATGATAATATATTCATTATCGTGAAAAGTTTAATAAATTTCCCAAATTTGTTGACAATGCAAAAAAATTATCTCCAAACAAAATCTTCAAATGTCCACATTGTTTTTATTCCTGTTAATGAAGGCTTTAATTCAACATAACAAATTAGGCAAATGAGCATTGTTGCTATGGTAACTGATTAACATAGGACAATAGAAGGAGCCTGTGATTGTTTCACACCAATCATTATCTTAACAATGCAGTGCAGGGAATAGCTACCCAAAACTGCCCGTGAGGGGCAGCGGGGCAGCGTTTCATCTCACCGTCAACAAGATTTATGTGCAACCTTGTGCCCTGTTAGGGTATCTGTTGTCAACCACAAAATGTGGCAACCTATTTAACTATTTTAAAACCCAACTTTGACACAATTCTCTCTCCCCTTTTCAATTCTGATGGATGCCACATGTCCCTGTGTATAAGCATGACCATGGAGTGTGGGAGGGTGGTGGGGATTATGTCCTGTATTTTTGCACTGCTGCATACAGTGTATAGCACCAGTTCAGTATTGGGACCACAGTAATGCACTGATATATATATCCTTTGTATAATGCTAATTATTGGAGGATTATTATTAATACTCTCTTCTTAGGATTCTGTATATTACAGATTTCTGAGAAATGTGTTTTTATTGCAAATACATGTATACATATCATTATTATGTACATAGTTATGGCTTTCTTCTTATTGTGGTCAATTTACATGTACTATAGGACTACATGATTAGCTAATTAGGAAATACATGTAGTCCAAAAAACAAACAAAATGTACACACAATTTCATAATCGGAGTCATTCTTTTTAAGAATTTTGAATTCAACAATGTCTCCACAAAGACCAGTTAAATGAATGTGAGCAACATTACAGTTAATTATTGTAAAAAGTAAATGAGGGAAGGAGACATGTTGTGGCTTTTTCTGCCCTAATCAAACAAAAGATGCTTTTTAATGTTAGTATATGGGATTCTTGGTAAATACAATCTTGGTTGTCACAAGAAATGATATCAGGGGTCCCCATGGTGCAAAATAATTTTAAGGAATATCCTTCATCTGGAATAATTATTTCTAGGTACATGTATTCCAAATAAGTTTTCTATTTAGGGGGCAACCATTCGATAGGCAGGAGAGGGTCTTGATGTTTTCCTTTTTCAAAAACTAAATAACCTATTTTTTTTGCCAGTGGGGGGTACGGTAACTTAACCTAATTAACAACCTAAAGGGGCTCTTTATCTGGTCATTTAATTAGTACAATAATAATTAAATATGTATCTATGAATATCAGAGACGCATATATATACATATCTACAGGGCTTTATTTGACAACAGAATATATTATTTGAACTAATATTAACTGCAATTTGCAGCACTTCATCAGTTCTGAAACTTAGTGTATGTATACACTGGGCCAGAGCATAGAGTTAGAAGAGGTTAACTTATATTCATGGTCAGAGCAGGCTCATGACTAAAACTTTCTCTTGCTGGGCCTTTTCCCAAAACTAAATAGCCAGCTGAAAGTTTTTGGTATGACCATGGATTAAATGGAATGTCACTAACCACAAGCAAAGGAGGCAGGCTTCCCCAAGCACATGGCTTCAATCATCAAGAACAAACGTAACTGTCAACAAGCTGTCACAGAAAAACCACCAAGAACTGGGGTAAAACTTGGAGCTGGTAGATATTCCCTGCACTGAATGGCTTTAATTGTGAAATATTTTGATCAATAATAATGCAATTCTGAAGGTTGAATTAGTTTGACAAAAAAATTTCATTCAATTTGTCAAATTGCATCTTGAATGAAATTGTATTGTTGTTCGGTTCACTTTGTGAGAAGAAGGGCAACTGAAGTAGGGCAGATTAAACGCAGATGTAGCCTGCCATATCTTAAATACCTTTTCATAAAATATTGAGGTTCCAACTGGAGTTCTATAATACCTTATATACAAATACTATTTCATCATATTCTGCCTGCACAAAAATTTTCAGTAACTGTCCTCAAGTTGTCAACAGAATATTAACATTATGCAGAGGGTTTACTGTGACACTGCCTGCGTTTTGACGTGAATTTTGACAGCTTAATATTTCAATGTCACTTGAAAGAGCTTGAAATATAACAGAGTGTAACGAAAGAGGATCTCTTCATGTAATTGAGCCATTTGCTCCAAATGTTGATTGTCGTAGCACCTTTTAACTTGAGATGTGTCTGCTTTTATCTTTTATTTCAGATAATTCTGGCTCATTCTGCACTTCCAAATTTCAAGGATGAAGTGAAACAAAATAAAATCAACTGCTGGCTTCTCAAAAGAGCATATGAAATGTGGCCCTTGATGAATTTCATTCTGCTGTCTGAAATAGAAATTCTCCCGGGGCAACAAGAAGGTATCTCCATGAGTTATTGGTCCCTGACATGCATCAAATGTGTCAACCAGGGTGCTCCTATTCGGCACTCAAGAAATTGTTTGACCATTTCAAGGCTTGAGTGACTATATAACAGACTGCCTTGTTACTATAAGTTATGGGTTTCTCCCTGGACCCCCCACACACTCTTGGCCCATTCACAGTGGACTTCCTTATTTGCTGTGGTCTTGTTGTAGCTGCTAGATACATTATAGATCTGTAAGGAATTTGCATGAAGGCATGTCTGCTTCTCAGCGACTATTTTGCGAGCTGTAGTATACCAGAGCCTGACGCAAGCAAAAGACCACAGCAAAAGGTCAATCTTTCCTGGGCCCAATGCTAGAGTCAACAATCTTTGATGCTAGGGTCCATTTGGCCTCCATAAGTTACGAGACTTTTTGTAACGAGACAAGTAGTAGTAATCCAAATGAAAAGGCATTCAGATCTGCCAAGAGCTTATAGGATGGACCAGTTCATGTATAGAAAGTGTGCAGAACACATTCATCATGCTAATACACTCTACAATTCTACAGACCTGTGCATTGGGTATATTTGCTGCAAGTTTGTATACAAAATTCATAACAGAAATTATGCGATCAGAAAGAGTAGGATACCAGTAATATTTTCATACAATACGCATCATATGAATGAACTGAGCACACCACAACAAACTACTTTTTCATCTATAGTACTACATGATGCTCTCCAATGCCCAAGTTCAGATGTCTTGTGAACAATAATATTCTTGCCCAGCATCTTATGCCAAAGAAATAGCTTGACCATTTCAAGGCTTGACTGACAACTTGACAAACTGCCTTGTTACTCCAAGTTATGACTTTCTCCCTGTAGACCCCCCATACACACTTGGCCAATTCACAGTGGACTCCCCTATTGCCGAATGTCCTGTTGTAGCTGCTAGAAAGATAAAGGATCCATACAAGATTTGCATTATGGCAAGTCTGCTTCTTAGCGACTGCTTTATGATCTTCTGTGCCCAAGGGTCTCGCAAAAGCATAGTAGTACAGCATGGGCCTATCTTTCCTCACCCCGAATGTTAGAGGCCACAATCTTTGCCACAAGGTTATGCACCCCTTGTATTGTCCATTTGGGCTGCCATAAGTTACGAGACTTTTTGTGGCAAGACAAGTTGCGGCAATATAAATGAAAAGACATTCAAATTTGCCCAGAGCTTATAGGATGGACCAGTTCATGTATAGAAAGTGTGCAAAACACATACATAAAAGGTCAAGCCATTGGTCAGAGAGCTTAATGGACAGCGTGTAGGACAGGCCATTTCTCAGTGTGCAACATGTTTCCATTGAATGCCAAACTGAGACACCCATTGGTCAGCTGTCAGTCCGCCAGACATCAGTCACAGAGTAATGATGTACAGGTCTATATTTAGAACTGTAGAGTTAGCTTGGAAGATGGAGTCCGTGAAAGTGCGTAAGGCATGAGAAGGGGTGTTGCCTGAGCAAGGTCTGCCACCAAAGAGCGCCTTGATTTTGTCAGGGAAGTGTGATCACCTTGCTTCCGAAGACCCTCCAGGAAATGGGAGAGACATGCAAAGTGACAGAAAGCCTTCTTCTACGGCCATGACACCTGCAAAAAAGTGGAAAGATGTTCAGTGAAGGCCAACAGTTTGTTACAAATTACCTATGAGCAAATGTATCACCTTGAATTCAGGAAGTACGTAAGAATAAACGCCACTACAAAATTCATGCCTGATTTTAGCATCGAAACATGAGTTTGAAAAACTAAGATTTTAAATTTGCATAATTTTATTAAAATTTCCTAGCTTCCCAGTCAACATGTGAGTCTGCACAGCACTCACTGTGAGATCACAAGAAACTCACATGGTGATGTCATACTGGAGGGTGTCATCAAGACATCACAGTGACCTCATGCCTTGTGACCTCATGCATTGCTACCTCATGCAGAGCTCTCAGTAATCTCACATACTGAGGTCAAAATGTCAGCTCACCATGATGTCACAGTGATCTCACAAATGATGGTGTCACTATGATGTCTCACCGAGGGGTCACAAGGAACTCACACAGAGATGTCACAGAGAACTCACACTGTGACCTCATGCATTGCTGCCTCATGGAGAGCTCTCAGAAATCTCACATGCTGAGATCAAAATGTGGGCTCACTGTGAGCTCACAGTGATCTCACAAATGATGGTGTCACCAAGTGATCTCACAGAGAGGTCACAAGGAGCTCACACAATGGCATAACTGAAGGTCAAATAGAGGTCTCACAGAGAGCTCACAATGTGAGCTCTTAGTGACAGGAAGTGACATCACATGACCATCACAACATTCCATCCACCATTTTGATTCAACATGCAACAGGAAATTTGGGAGATGAAATAATGCCGGTAAGTATGATTTTACAGAGTTTGGAGTTTTGAAAATTATGTTAACATTGATTTAAACATTTACTGATTCTACAAACGTTGAAATTAAGCCTCCAAAAATTGACAGCAATGTGGGGTTTTGTACAGCAATTTTGGCACAATCTTTTAACTGCTATTTTGTATCAGGAGCCATTACACTAGAGAAACACACAGTTTGACATGTATGAATTGGTAATATTTTCCATCGTTTTAAACTGTTTCTGTAGTATATTGACCATGTTCTTTTGAATAACTAGATAATATATATCAACACACTCATAGTATAAGATAATTCAGCCTATTTATGGGACATTATTCAAACTGCTGATATATGTACCACATACATTTACTTGTATTATCTTTTATTTCATGTTTCAGGTTGATGGTTGATATTTATGGGTTGGAATAAAGAGGATTGAATGAAACCCCACCCTCCCCCTCCAATCAAGCAAAGTGATTGACAAATAAAACAAGAGAACAAACTTGCTATTCTGTATCTGTATTTATCTAACTCTTGAAGAGGTCAATGAGGGTGATTTGAGGTCACAGGAAGTTCACCCTGCAGAGGTCACAGAAAGTTCACCCTGCAGAGTTGACCTCAAAAAAGGCTCACAGAGAGCTCACAGAAAGCTCACAAGAGGCTCACATGAATCTCACTATGATACCTCACATAAGGCTCACAGGGAGCTCACAGTGTGACCTCAACTTTTGAGCTCAAATCAACCTCATTGACTGGCTTCAAAATGAGGTTGATGTGAGGTCTCTTCTGTGAGCTTTCAAGGTGTCATTGAAGAGCTCACAAAGATATCACAGTGAGGTCAAATTGTTGACTGGGTTGGCTCTGAAAAGCTCTATTGACCCTGATCCACATTAATGTAACTTCAGGTTTCGAGATACCTACAACTAAGAGACACTGAGTAACAAATGCCATTAATCAGCAGAAACACTTTGTTTGTTTTTGTAACAATGAACCAAACACCACTCGACAAACTCCTTCCTGAACAATTAGTTTCAAACTACAGATGATATTTGCTGAAGGGCTTCAATAAATACAATGCAAGATTTAAAACTGTTGCAGTTTTCCGTCAAAGGAACTCCCATTGTCATATTCAAATTTGATGCAGCATTTACAAAGTTTTTAGTTACTTGTGCCGACAGGTTATCTTGTTGATATTCTACCAACGCTTCTGCGTACATACACATTAATCAAAGGCTACACTTTCTATTTGTTCTGTAATGAAGCTTAAAACCAAACACCAAGGAACTGATTGTCTCCTAAAACAATTAGTCCACCTTTCGGTTTACTTCTTGCTTGTTTAGAGTAAGACCTGTTGCCTGCTGAAGGCTTTCAATGATTTAAACACAGGGTAGACATATTTTACCCATTATAAGAAGGACACGTTTCAAACTCCAAATTTAATGTAGCACTTGATGGAATTGTGATATTTGCAAATTTCCCTTGGCAATCACTTGAAAGCAGATACTTTTTGCTTGGTTCCTTCAACAACTTCCCAACATAATTGAAGAAGCGCATGATCGCAAGATTTTATCTTTTGGTGAGTGCTTACTCTAGCACCTGAATGTATGAGAAAAACTTCGATATTCCAAGGGTCATGTATTCAAGCCAGTATTGTCTCTCTTGTTCATTTAATTTTGATTTGAATTTTGACAGCCAGATATATCGATGTCACTTGCAAGAGCTTGAAATACAGCAGAATGAAATAAAAGAGGTGCTCGTCATGTAATTGAGCCATTAATATTGCTCCTATTGTTGATTGCTTCACCTTTTAACTTGAGCTGCATCTGCTTTTGTTTTTTATTTCAAGTAATTCTGGTTCATTCTGATATTCCAAATTTAAAGATGATATCAATGGTAGCGCACTCTTCTACAGCATTCTCAAAAGAGCATGCTTAATGTGGTGCTTGATGAATTTCATTCTTTTGCCTTCAATAGAAATGTTTTTATAGCAACACTGGGATTTCTCAATGAGTTTTTGGCCTTTGACGTGCAGGAGCAGGCAATCTGGTCTAAGGTGCCAAGAAAGGCACTCGTTAGGACTGCTTAATACAGCTTTTACACTGACTAATTTTCACAGATGCAAAGCTATCAAGCCCGCACTGCTGTCATCCTTGTGTTTTTTTGCTTCACAATGAATGTTGTATAAGTAAAGGTTATTCACCACGGGAGAGGGAATATGTGAATTATCACCCGAGGCCTTTAGGCCGAGGTGTGATAAACACATATTCCTGATCCCATGGTCAATAACCGGCTTATACCATGAGACAAACACTCAAACAGTCAAACATGAGGAGATAACTGGACAACAAAGAATATGGGAATTATTCCCCTGAAATGCTGTAATGTGATTGGCTAACAGAGGTGTCAAATAGTATAAGCATTTTTGTTACACTCTAGCAGTCTGGCTTACCTTGATCCAAATGGAGATGTTTGGAGGTAATCATGTTAAAAGGGAAACTCAGGATAATTACTTTCAGAACAAATAAAGTAAATGCAGGTGAACTCCTACAAGTTTATGTTTTAGCAAACTGTGACCGATATAATCTTGCAAACTCTGCGCACTGAATTTAATTGTCAGCACTGTGATTATATCGAACTCAACAGCCATCATGGTCAACAACACTAAAATTAACCACTCCTAACACTATAGTAACAACATGATCCACTTCAATGCCCAAGGTCAGATATATGTGCTGATAAATTTCTTGCCTAGCATCTTATGCTGAAGAAATTGCTTGACCCTTCAAGGCTTGACTGACAACCTGACAAACAGCCTTGTTACTACAAGTTATGGCTTTCTCCCTATAGACCTCCCACGCCCCTCGTATACTGTGGACTAGGGTGCTTCTTTTGCCCCAACTTGCTCAGAACCTCGTATACTTTTTTTTTTGGGTGAGGTTAGTCAATAGAAGTAACCATGCCAAATTTCAAGAAATTTTATTGATGCCTAGGTGTAGCACATTTGGATTGAAATTTGTCAAATTTCCTTAAAATTGTGCGATTTCTTGTGAATTTCTTGGTTATCTATCATATTTTTTTCAATAGCCTTGAATATTATTTAAGAAGATTTCTGTGTCAAAACAGCATTTTCAATCCATATCTTACTCATTTTTAAATTCAACATAATGTTAAAGGCTCAGCTTAGGTTCAGGAAGGCACTGTAGGTGGCAACACTGATTGCGTTGTCTCATAATGTCATAACATTATCATTAATTGTTGATAACAAGCCTGGTTTAGTATATATAGCATATTATACAAATAAAGTTATTTTTCCCCTGATTACATGGTAACCTTTGTTAGAAATCAAACTTTTTCACTTCTTTGAATGCCTTTATAAAAATAAGGCTGTATCTTGATGGAAACTAGAATTTCGATCATTTAAATGAGTCGAAAAATAAGAAGTTGCCAAGAGTTTCAAGATGGAGTGTTTAATTTACACATTAAATCATTTACTTGTGACACTAGTAGTCACTGAATTAAAGTTTTGTAATGTGACCAGCTGCACAGGACCTCACATGGTAAAAGTGTGAAGGACATTTCTGAAGTTTTCTAGGCCTACAAAGATGACAATCATCAAATTCAGCAGATCCTTGGGATAGTCCTTTTGCGCAGCATTCTTAGTCATGTCAAGACACTAGGATCAAGGCATTTGTTTTACAAGAAACTGTGTCTACAATTCTTCCCAAAGGAAGCAGGTCTTGTTGAGCTTCATAGCTCATAGGGAAGATATTTGGAAAAAAATACTCTGGACTTTTTTTTTATCTTTCTGTGAAAGAGCACATATTTCCTGTCAGCCCCAAATAAGATGACTTTGGAAATACTTAATGCTATGAGGAATTTAAAGTGTTACTGAAATAAAACATCAAGAGAGGAAAGACTCCTGCCACAAGAAAATGTTCACCAATCACCATTATATGTCAAACTTAGGAGAAAATTTACCCCATTCAGTGATTTAAATTCATTGTCAATGGCGGATAGTGGTTTGCAGCCTTTCCTCAGTGAGCTGAAAGAGATTGTGGCAGACCTTTTGTAAAACTTCAGAAGGTACCCTAATTCTGATAATGTATTGATACTTGATCTTGTCTTGCTGTATTTCTACTCTTCAATTGCGACTAGCAATGACTTGAATAGGAGGGTGCAACTTGGATGGCAAAGCTTCTTATGCACTCTAGTTAGCAGTTGCATGAATAGGGTCATTTCTTTATTTGACAATTATAAATAAATAGTGACAATTAAGACAAGATTCCAGGCTTTCGATAGTGCTCTCAGCATGCAAAAAAATTAAATGATTCGTCAAATTTGAGGTATTTGTGTATGCACCTTGGTTGAATTCAACTGCAACCCAAGCAATGACCTCATACTATGCAATAATATCATCAAGTTATTAACAACTCACTCCACAATTTGGGAAGCTGAGCTGAAAGTACTGAAACATCGTCTCTGTTTTCTTGTTCCTGACATGATCGCTTTGACACTGTTTGATGATCACTTACGTACTGATGAGAAAAACACATACAGTAAGTTAGTGCAAGAAATATTAAAACAACCATAAAATGTCCGACATCAAAAGCCTTAAATTCCTTTCCTGAATTAAGGGAAAATATGAAACTGTGGGTTAGTGGTTGCAGTCTTATTGCATGCACATTGTTTCTTTTTAAAATGAAGATTGAACCATCCTTTTTGGAGATTGATGTAGATGTCCGAACCTTCTAAATGACAACATGATGACAGATGCATATCAGGGAAAAAGATCTCCAGTGCCTTTAGGGTCACAAATGACTGTGCAGAAAGAGGGTAAAATTTGAAGCAGATTATTAAGATCAAGAAAGGAAGATCGATTTCAAAATGAACTACAAGTATGGTCGACAATTCCTGAATTATCGCCAATATCACAGAAAACAGTGTAAACTTGATGTTGCACACCTATGATATTGATGACCCTGGCGAGTGGCACCTAGTACTTAGCTGACCTCTATCTTTCCCAAATGGTGTCTGTACTTCATTATGTATGTTTAAATCTGATTTATCATGCAAACCATGTTATCTCTTGATTGGCTATTTGTTTTTCTTTTCTCTCGAAATTACGAAAAACGTTAAAATTTCAATTGCAATGTGCTACACCTAGGAATTCTTCAAATTTCATGAAATTTCAGAAAAATGGTCTACATTGATAACCTCACCACCAAAAAAAAGTAAGGTTGGATCCAGAAAAAATTTCAATTTTGCGGGGCAGAAGGAGCATCCTACTGTGGACCCATTCACAGCGGTCTGCCTCTACTAGGTAAGGTCTGTTGCAGCTATAGGAAACATAATAATGGATCCGTACAGAATTTGCATGATGCTAAGTCGTCTTCTTGGGGACTTATTTACAAGCTCTAGTGCCCTGGGGTTTTGCCTTAGCCAAGTA
The DNA here is from genome assembly GCA_026936325.1 of Platynereis dumerilii. NCBI lineage: Eukaryota > Metazoa > Annelida > Polychaeta > Phyllodocida > Nereididae > Platynereis > Platynereis dumerilii. The sequence goes on along the minus strand of JAPTHN010000046.1, from coordinate 819,112 downwards.
GTACAGCAAGGGTCAATCTTTCCTGGGCCAGAATGTCAGAGGCCACAATATTTGCTGCAAGGGTTATGCATCCCTTCTATTGTCCATTAGGGCAGCCATAAGTTATGAGATTTTGTGTTGCTAAACAAGGTGGCACAATCTGAGTGAAAAGGCATTCGGACCATCCAGGGTGTAATCACCATTTTTTTCTGCTCCAGCCAATAAAAAGGCCACTCCATGAGTCAGTGAGCTGAATGGACTGCATGTAGGACAGGCCATTTCTCAGTGTGTAACATGTTGCTGTTCAGTGCTACACCGAGAGAGCCATTGGTCAACTGTCAGTCCACCAGACATCAGCCACCGAGTCAAGGTTTAATGGTCTATATTTATGCCAACATGTGAATAGGATGTTCAGTTTTTATTGCAAGGTTTGAAAAGTCACTTCACTTGGCCATACTATCAGTGTGTTTTCAAGACAGGAAAAGTTCCATGCAATAGATAAAATTACTTGCATTAGGACATCCCTCCCTACTATTCTGAAAACGATACACCTTCGTTTGTTTTTTAAGTTCATTTAAAAAAGTTATAGATCACATTTAGAACAGTTTAATGATCTAGGTTATACTCAAATTATATTTATTAATAGCACTTTAAATGTGAACTATCTAAAGCTTACCATCAATATGCAAGACACGAATCAACCTGCTGCAAGGCCACATTATCCATGTCAAAGAACTTGCACATCGTAACCTTCAACCGGGGGTTCATTGACTTTCAGAAAGCAGAATGAATATTCTTTCACATGATTGTAATATGTTGAGGCCATATTAAGTTAATGAAAACTATAAATGCCTTAAAGCACTGATAAAGCAGTTGTATGAAAGAGGAGAATCACAACTAAAATGTTAATAAGTGAGTTGACAACGCCTTCACTTTTCAACATATAAACAACATTTTTGAGATCGTTTCAGCATCGTCCTAAAGGCATAACAACCAGTAAAATGTGCAGATGTCCCTGTGTTGCCCCAAGGAACTTGCTGAATGTAACCTTCCACTCAGACCTTGATCTGGTGGCCCAAGACTCTATCTCTATCACATTGTAAATCGACATCACAAAGTTTCAGAAGGGCTGCATGCAGAAAATAGTGCAGAGATAATAAAAATCATTATGTCATCATGAGGAAAGATAACAGACATTTACCGATAGCAGTTTTGATGAGCTTAGGCATAACCCATTACATTAAGCTAAAAATGATAAATTTCAATTTGGGAACAACACATGCTTATTAAATCACTGTACAGATACTCTTAGAAACTACTTCCCAATCCAACAGTGCTTCAACTCTCTGCGTGAGAATGGGAAGTCACCAGAGCCACTTCTGCCATTAAAGAGTGCCTTGAATTTGTTAGGGAACTGCGATCAGTTTGCCTCAAAACCCTCAGGGAAATGGGGGAGAGGCATGCAAAGTGAAAGAAAGCATTCTGTTCAAGCCATGACACCATTCAAGAGCACCTTGAATTTGTTAGGGAACTGCGATCAGCTTGCTCCCCAAGACCCTCCACCCTTCAGGAAATATGGGAGAGACATGAGAAGTGAAAAAAAAAAGCCTTCTGTTCCAGCCATGACACCTACAAACAAGCGGACAAATGGTCAGTGAGATGCCAAGTGCATGTTACGATTGAAAATAAGAGCAAACTTCACCTGTCTTGAATTTTAAAATTGTACCGCATGCTTTCTAAACAAGATATAATTTCGTTATATCAAAGGGAATAGGACTCCTCAGGTGCACTATTTGTGACCTGGCTCCGCATTCATGAATTTTTCGTTTTTGAGTCCTTGGAATTCGTTCCAAGACCATTGTCTTCAGATTCATTTCCTGTGAACAGGCAAAGTTGGTGTACGCACAAAAACATTTCACAGACAAAAATGACAACCCAAACTGATATGCCCTTGTGATTAAAATGGTACTTGGGCATCCCTGGCTGCAATATTGTGCTCCTCAGTGCTTAAATTGACTTTCATTCAACTATTTCTTCTGACAGCTGTCAACTCTTCACACAAAAACTGGTTCTGTGACTGTGCTGCCCTCTTGTGCATAGTAACAGCATACCACACTACCACAGTTGCATGCAGGTTCATTTCATAAATAAAGACAAAACAAAGTAACATTCTTATAACATGCAGTTGTGGCTTGTTTAGTTTTGATAAATATTTTTATAGGATTTTTATGTCAAATTGTTTGAAGTTTAGTGGGGATTCTTGTTCAATAAATAAACCAGAAAATTGTTTCAAATAAAATAACAGAAGAAAATGCAGTTTTAACATGTAATGTAATCTTCCCTTTTTTATACATCGCTCAATAGAGAATTAATGTGGTACAAATTATGGAATAAACCAAGGACCCTATGCAAGCATTGCTAGGGATCTCAGATGCTAAGGGGGAATCCCCCAATTGCCATCTTCCTACTGTGACTGGTATACCAACAAGTTAGGGTGTGTCGCTTAGTGCCTAAAATGCGCGTTTTGACCTGGAGAATCCAAATCTGTTCTTGAAATGGCAATACGATAATTCTTACCTACTTCAATTTTGGGTCAAAGTGTCAATGTTTTTTTGTTGTTTTTTTTCGTTTCGACCATTTTCACCAATCTGCGGTTCTCTAAAAATTTGTCAATATGTGTCATACAGCATTCTATTAATTAAAAAAATATTTTATTTGGTTTTTCTGCCATTTGTAGAATGCGAATACAACTCGCAGAGAAATTGAATATAAAACTTTTCTTGACTGGTTTAGTCATTCTACAGCAATTTTCTTCTCAAAAAGTGTTGGGTGAAGAGCCAATGGGAGTTCAGATATTGATATAGGTCATTGATGTTGGTATGCAAGACGAAGGTATTATTGGGAGCATTCCAAGTTTTCCAACCGATGGTAATTAGAATAAACTTTGAACAAAAATTTATGTAGGCACTAGCACCTATTGTTAAATTGTCGTTTGAAGTTAAATTACTTTTTGTTTTCCAATTTAATTGACATAAAAACTCTTGAAGTTTTGATATTACACATATGTCTCTAAAAAGTTTATGGATAAGTTTGACGAACAATTGATCTCTGAAAAATGTATGAATAATCAAAATATGAGCAATTCATCTCTAGAAAGCTTATGAATAATCAAATAAAAGGGGGAAAGTTTTTAATAAAAACTTTATGAAAAATTGAAAGAGCATCAATTGATCTTATTAAATTTAGAGGGAAAAGCAATCGATCTCTGAAAAGGTAATAAACAAGAAAAGTACCCTTTAAAAAAGGGTACTATAGCGACTTTGGTCTTGCCTTCTTTTAAAAACTGTAACGGAATGAGCCGGCATGCAAAGAATTTAATGCATCTGCTAAGTTAGGGTTAATTTATAAGTTATTTTGTTATGTAGTTTCATTTTACACAGTTACCCATCTCTGAAAAAATGAATCTTGTTATTCTGATGCATTTTGGTTGGAATAACATTTTTGTAAAACATGTAAAGGTCCAACCCCCCCCCCCCCAAAAAAATAATAAAACCTGGTGATGACAATGGTTTGTTATGGTAACTGGATAGAACAACTTTTGTATAAGCCAGTATGACAAAAATATCTATGGTTTATAGGCCTAATATATATATACTAGCTGTTGCACATGGCCGATTCCATGTGCTCTGTTTCCAATTTGTGATGCTTCAGTGTTGTGGTCACCACATGTGTTTCTTTGTTTATTTGGTCACTCTTCAGTGAGCCCAACAGCTGATCAGCTGGGCCATTAATTGGGTCTCACTGACCTAGTTGTTCTGAGCATGTGCAGAGGTGATTGTGCAAAATTTAAGTAGCAGAAAATTTTCCATTCACTCTGCAGTGGCACTTGGAGGAGTCAACTACATTTTTTGTGTATTGGTGTCACAATGTATTCAGCTAAACTGGCTGATACAAATTTTATGCCTTGGCGGATTTTATAAGGTGAGGGCAATTCATTATTCTATGTTTGAATGCATTTGTAGCGGTTTCTATCTTCATGAGTTATTTATTTTAGTGGAGATTTCCAAACCAAAATATTCAGTGGAATTTTCCACACAAAATTTTTCAGTGGAATTTTCCACACAAAAAAAAAGTTGTTCAAATTTGGAATGCTTTCATACTAGTTTGCGTTTTTTATATTATGGTGACAAATTACAAATCTATAAGTATAATTATGGTTTCTAGTGGAATTTGTAAAAATACAGTATTGCTTGTAGCAAGTCAGTGTAAAATGTGTATTGAAAATTCCAGATGTCCTACTGACCATGTGATTGTCGAATTGTGGAATTTGTGGTTAAAAATTCAGAAGTCGCATATGCTTGTAAGTTGATTGTTTATATTACATAACGCAATTATTGCAGATGGTTGATGCTTGGTTTCAATTGATTTTTTATGCCTCTAAATGGCCCACTCTGGTGCTGAGGTGGTGTAAAACATAAACTCAACTCAACTGATTTTTTATGTTAAATATTTCTGAATCATTCTTGTATTTGATTCTTTTAACTATTAATTTAGATATCCACTGTTATAATGGTCAAAAAATGAATTTCCATAATTAATGGACAAAAATACAAAAAACAAAAGTTTAAATGTTTATTTTTAAAAACTTTAGCTTAAAATGTAATGTTCTTTATTACTTAGACGCTTATTTGATATATTTACTCTTGATTTTATAATTTATTTGTGCATTATATTTATACTTGATTTATTTCTTATTTGTAGATTTACCTATCTGTGATGGTGTAAATAAAGATACTTCTACAATCTACATATTCAAGTTTTATATTCAACCGCAAGTCCCCAACAGTAAATAAGCATCGCATTGAAGATCATCTCTGACCAGAACCATGGCAGAACAAGAAGAACAAGATAAATTGAAATTGTCTCGTCGACAATACAAGGCAGCTATAACCAAGTTTATGAACAAGTTGACGAGACTGATGGCCGAGAAAGATGTGGAACAAGTCAAAGAATTTGCCACCAAGATGAGTGCATCATTCAAGAAATTCGAAGAGACACACGAGTCCTATGTATCTCTCATTGATGATATTGACGTAAGTGAGGATGAGGATAAATATTTTTTCGCTGTAGAAAAAGACTATGCAGATTCACTTATCAAAGTTCAAGATTGGTTAGACAATACGCTTGGTTCTAATACACAAGCAGATTCGAAATCTAAAATTGAAGATTCAGATGTTAAACTATCATCGTCGCTACACTCTGAAATGATGGGTGTGATGACTTTTTCAAAAGTAAAAGTTGAACCTTTCAAGGGAGATCCCCTTAAATATCACACATTTATCGCAACTTTTGAACAGTCAGTTGAGAAGGTAACGTCTGATGACAAATTGCGACTGACCAAGTTATTGGAATTGACAAAAGGTACCGCTTACGATGCCATACAGCCTTGCATCTTAATGAAAGAGGGTGGCTATCGTGAGGCCAGATCCATACTTCAGAAACGTTTCGGAAATCAGCATTTGGTTGTTCAGAGTGTTCTCAACCGATTACGTCATGGTAAGGAAGTTCGTACGGCTGAAGAAATGCGTGCATTGTCAGATCAATTGTCAAGTACTTTGATGATCGTTGACCAGCTGGGGAAGCTAAAGGATTTTGATTGCCAAAATTTGATTTCCGAGATTGTCGGCAGATTTCCTTCCTTCATCCGTGATAGATGGAGGAAACGGGCAGTTGGGGCCAAGATAGACGCGGGTGATTATTTGGGTCTCAATGATATGGTGAAATTCATTGAACGAGAGGTAGAGGTTGCTACAGACCCAGTGTATGGAAACTTCCGGGCCAAAGGTCGTGAAGAAAAGTTTGGTCAAAAGAAGACTTCAGTCGCCTCATCCTCATTTGCAACTGGAACTTTTGTGCGTCCCCCCGGGGTTATGTGCTCTCAGGAGCACAAGTTGATTCACTGTGAACAATTTAAAGGTATGATGTCATCAGAAAGGGTGAAATTTGTGAAAAACAAGGGTCTATGTGAAATTTGTTTGTATGCAAATCATGTTACAGAAAATTGCAGAAGTACTTATGTTTGTAATGTCACTGGATGTGGTAAGAAACATTCCAAATTTCTGCATGTTTCTCAATCTAATCATGTACAAAAAGGTGGTGAAGCCAGGAAGGTTACAAATGCAAACATAGATATCAGTGGTAAGCCGCAGGTGTTCATGCCAGTTGTATCTGTTCAGGTCAATACGGGTTACAAAACTAGTGCTCTGTTAGACACTGCCTCTAGCAGTACTTTTTGCTCTCGTGATTTGGTCAAGACGTTAGGAATTAGTGGTGAGGTTATGAAATATACCCTCAACACTTTGAATAAGTCCAATGAAGTTATGAAGTCTGAAGTTGTCAATATCAGTGTTTCTTCCCTTGATGGCAGGGAAACCATCGATCTTGTGAATGTGCTAGTTGTAGATAGGATTCCAGTGAGTTTGCCTTCCGTAAATATTTCTTCATTCCAGCATCTGAAAGGCTTGGCCATTCCTTGTACAGGTGGGAACGTCCAAATTCTCATTGGTCAAGATCATGCTGAAGCTTTAGTTCCGTTGGAGGTAAGAAGGGGCAACAAAGGTGAGCCGTTTGCCGTGCGAAGCATGTTGGGCTGGACCTTGAATGGCCCAAATTGTGTTGTCAATCCGGTGGGGTGTAACGTTATTTCGCATTTCGTTAGTGCAAGAGCTTCTGTCGATTCCGATATCAATGTGTTGTGGAATGTTGAAAATGAAGGCATCACTGACGATACTTCCTGGTCCATTGAGGACAAGAAAGTAATCAAGTTGTGGGATTCTGAGTGTAGATTAGTGGATGGTCGGTATCAAATTCCTATCCCGTGGAAGTCAGGAGTTCAGGTTCCTAACAATTACATCATGGCATTGTCTAGACTGAAGGCAACCAAGAGAAGTCTGGTGAAGCGTAGTCTCTATGCGCAATATGATGGTGAGATGCAGAAGTTGATATCCAAGGGTTATGCAGAAAGAGTTGTTGATGATGACCTGTCTGAGTCAAGAGTTTGGTATTTGCCACATCAAGCAGTAGTTTCGGACAAAAAGCCTGGCAAGATACGCATTGTCTTTGATTGTGCGGCCAAGTTTAATGGTGAATCTTTGAATGAGAAATGTTTTCAAGGGCCAAATCTTAGTAACAGTTTGTTGAATGTTCTTTTGCGTTTCAGAGAGCATTCGTATGCTATGGTTGCCGATGTTGAAGCTATGTACTACCAGGTTGTGATTCCAAAGGAGGATAGGGATGCTTTGCGTTTCCTGTGGTTTGATGATTCAGGTGAACTCGTATGTTACAGGATGACACGCCATGTCTTTGGCGGTATATGGTGTTCTTCTAGTTCCACGTACGCTTTGCGACGTTTGTTGTTTGACAATGACAATGTAGATCCTTTGGTCTCTGATGTTATTAGGAGGAGTTTTTATGTAGATGACTGCTTGAAATCCCTTCCTTGTCGGGAGCAAGTTCTAGATGTTGTACGTGGTACAATTGATGTCCTTTCTCAGGGAGGTTTTCATCTCACAAAATTTGTGATCAATGATGAGGAGTTATTGAATTCAATTCCTATTAGTGAGCGAGCTAGTGATGTTGAATTTCTCAAGGATTTGAAAGGCAAAGTTCTGGGCATAGGTTGGAATGTCGAAAGCGACGAGTTCTGTTTTCAGGTCAATCTTGATCCAGGTTGTGAAGTTGCATTGACTCGACGGAAGATGTTGAGTATGTTGGCATCGATTTATGATCCACTTGGATTGGTGAGTCCTGTCATTATTTGTGGGAAGTTGCTGTTACAAGAAGCAACTACTCGGAAGTTGTCATGGGATGAGAGGATCCCAGATGACTTACTTGGAAAGTGGTTGCAGTGGTGTCAATCTCTCAGTGGTCTGGAAGGATTTGGTATTCCTAGATGTATCAAACCCTTCATGTTTAATGATGCAGTTTTAGAGTTGCATCATTTCTCAGATGCCAGTCAGGTGGCATATGGCTGTTCTAGTTATTTGAGGAGTATTAACAAAGACGGCCAAATTTGTGTGGCTCTTATCATCAGCAAGTCTAAAGTGGCTCCTATCAAGTCTCTGACAATTCCTCGATTGGAGCTGCAGGCTGCGGTATTAGCCGCGAAGATGGATGCCACATTGCGAAGGGAATTAGATCTTGATCTTGGTCCCTCACAATTTTGGACAGATAGTGAGATTGTCTTGAGGTACATAGTAAATGAGTCACGTCGTTTCCATGTATTTGTTGGTAACAGGATTAGTGTAATTCAGCAGCATTCGCAGCCCGATCAGTGGCACTTTGTAGCAGGGGTTGAAAATCCTGCTGATCTCTTGACAAGGGGAGAATCTCCAGAAAGTCTTCAAAGCAGTAGGTGGTTAATAGGTCCACAGTTTCTTCATTGTTACAAGGCCGATTGGAAGTCAAAGCAGGTTGACGCTTCCTTTGTTCCCTTGAATTCGGAGGATCCAGAAGTCCGTACAGACACTTGTCTCTTGACAAGCGATGACAGTGATCCAATGGATAAACTCGTTGCGCATCATTCTAGTTGGTACTCCTTGAAACGGGCTGTTGCTTGGCTTTTGAAGTTCAAGTCTTACCTCAGAAATGGTAGAAATAAGATCCAGAAGGGTTTGAATGTAGAATTGCTTCGAGATGCTGAGATTTCAATTTTGAGACATGCACAAAGTTGTCATTATCAGAGTGACATCAAGTTGTTATCTAAGGGTCAGAGTGTGTCCAAATCTAGTGCATTGTGTTCTTTAGATCCAGTTTTGGATAATGATGGCATAGTGAGGATTGGCGGTAGGTTGAAACATGCAAGAATGGTTGAAAATAGTAGGTGTCCTTACTTAGTTCCTCATGATCATTCTATTGCCAAGCTCATTGTGGCCGATTTCCATAATGTTGCTCATTGTGGCACAGAATGGGTTCTTAGTGAGACTAGAAAAAGGTATTGGATTACTCGTGCTCGCAGACTTGTCAAGTCAGTTTCTCATGGTTGCATGTTCTGCAAAAAGATGTTTGCTCAACCTTGTTCACAAAAGATGGCTGATTTACCTCCAGAAAGAGTGGAGGACGGTAACCGACCATTCACGTATACTGGAATGGACTGCTTTGGGCCATTTTTGGTGAAACAGGGTCGAGCTGAAGTTAAGAGATATGGTTGTCTCTTCACATGCATGAATACTCGTGCAGTGCATATTGAGAAGTTGAATACGTTAGAGACAGACAGTTTCTTGAATGCTTTCAGAAGATTTGTGTCTAGGAGAGGTGTACCAAAGAAGGTCTGGTCCGATAATGGTACTAATTTTACTGGTGGTCGTGCGGAAATTCTTAGGAATTTGAAGGAAGTCAATCAACAGGTTCTTCATGAATTTGGGCTACGTTTGGATTTGCAATGGCATTTCAATCCTCCTACAGCTTCGCACATGGGCGGAGCATGGGAGCGTTTAATTTGCACTGTTCGCAAAGTTCTGTTAGGATTGCTTGGCAAGGATTGCCGCCTCTCGGATGAGGGTTTGGAAACTCTTTTCTGTGAGGTTGAGTTCATCGTGAATGGCAGGCCTATAACCAAGGTCAGTGATAGTGTGCTTGATGCTCCTCCTTTGACTCCAAATCACTTGCTTATGTTGTCCGAGGGTATCTCATTGCCTCCAGGTGTTTTCATTGAGAATGATTTGTATCGACGCAGGTGGAGACAAGTTCAGCATCTCGCCAATACTTTTTGGAGACGCTGGCTGAGGGAATATTTGCCAGAGTTGCAGGTGCGAGCAAAATGGCATCAAACCAAAGCCAATCTCAAGGCTGGAGATCTAGTCTTAGTTTTCGGAGAGAACACTCCACGGGGTCTGTGGCCCATGGGTGTTGTTGAGGAAGTTTATGAGAGTGATGACGGAAATGTTCGTTCTGCTAGTGTTCGTACAAAATCATCTTGTCTGACGAGACCAGTTACTAAATTAGTACTTCTTGAAGGTTCGATTTAGAGTCATTGTAGATATTTCCATAATTTTTGTATTTAGAGTAGAATTAGACTTTTTAGTGTTGAATCAAATTGATTCAAGGTGGGGTGTGTTGCACATGGCCGATTCCATGTGCTCTGTTTCCAATTTGTGATGCTTCAGTGTTGTGGTCACCACATGTGTTTCTTTGTTTATTTGGTCACTCTTCAGTGAGCCCAACAGCTGATCAGCTGGGCCATTAATTGGGTCTCACTGACCTAGTTGTTCTGAGCATGTGCAGAGGTGATTGTGCAAAATTTGAGTAGCAGAAAATTTTCCATTCACTCTGCAGTGGCACTTGGAGGAGTCAACTACATTTTTTGTGTATTGGTGTCACAATGTATTCAGCTAAACTGGCTGATACAAATTTTATGCCTTGGCGGATTTTATAAGGTGAGGGCAATTCATTATTCTATGTTTGAATGCATTTGTAGCGGTTTCTATCTTCATGAGTTATTTATTTTAGTGGAGATTTCCAAACCAAAATATTCAGTGGAATTTTCCACACAAAATTTTTCAGTGGAATTTTCCACACAAAAAAAAAGTTGTTCAAATTTGGAATGCTTTCATACTAGTTTGCGTTTTTTATATTATGGTGACAAATTACAAATCTATAAGTATAATTATGGTTTCTAGTGGAATTTGTAAAAATACAGTATTGCTTGTAGCAAGTCAGTGTAAAATGTGTATTGAAAATTCCAGATGTCCTACTGACCATGTGATTGTCGAATTGTGGAATTTGTGGTTAAAAATTCAGAAGTCGCATATGCTTGTAAGTTGATTGTTTATATTACATAACGCAATTATTGCAGATGGTTGATGCTTGGTTTCAATTGATTTTTTATGCCTCTAAATGGCCCACTCTGGTGCTGAGGTGGTGTAAAACATAAACTCAACTCAACTGATTTTTTATGTTAAATATTTCTGAATCATTCTTGTATTTGATTCTTTTAACTATTAATTTAGATATCCACTGTTATAATGGTCAAAAAATGAATTTTCATAATTAATGGACAAAAATACAAAAAACAAAAGTTTAAATGTTTATTTTTAAAAACTTTAGCTTAAAATGTAATGTTCTTTATTACTTAGACGCTTATTTGATATATTTACTCTTGATTTTTTAATTTATTTGTGCATTATATTTATACTTGATTTATTTCTTATTTGTAGATTTACCTATCTGTGATGGTGTAAATAAAGATACTTCTACAATCTACATATTCAAGTTTTATATTCAACCGCAAGTCCGCAATACTAGCTGTTCACCCGTTAGGGTTTCTCGCTTTTCAAAAATGCACCGAGTTCCAGGTTCTTCCCAGGTTAGAGTAATGTGAAGGCAGGTCCTATTTGGAGGTTCCAGTGAGCTTTCAGTTATAGATGAAGTAAGGTGGATTGTTTGGAACTTCTACAGCTTGGTGTACATCACTACAAACACTGAGAGACTGGAGTTGTTGGAAAATATGATTTTCTAAATGCATGACGCAATTTAATTTCTGGGAGCTGGGAAGTTATATTGGACATAGAAGTTCAATCAGTGTGGAAAAAGATGCGGAATTTAATGGCCTGCAATATAATATGCATTACTGGTCTTGATGTGGCAGAGAAATATATAGCTTCCAGATTTGTATATTGAAAATATGTTTTTTGTCAAACTCCCAACAGGAATATCTGGTAACTGGGTAGATATATTGGCCATAGAAGATCAGTCTGCATATCAAAAGATGCAGAATTTAATGGTCTTTAATATTAAATGCTTTACAGTGCTTGTTGTGGCAGTTAAATGTACAGGTGAGATGTATTTAAAAAACGTGTTTTTTGTAGCAAATTCCCAAGATATATTTGTGTAACTATGGAAATAATGAATGTTGATAGGTATAATTTGCCCTATCGGGAACTTCAGATGAATTGACAGGCTCAGGAGTCTAATTTAAGATGTTATGGATTGAGAGAAAAAAGCCTTATGAGTGAGATGAGATTCCTGCTATGACTATTATTATGATTAGATTTGTCAACTTCAATATTCTGTCTCAATAGGCTAGCCATTGATTTGAAATAGGCCAAGGCCTATTCTTGAAAATCCAAAAAAAGTCTAAATTCTTTAAAATAAATTTTTGGTGGATAATTATGCTGGAAGCTGAATTCGAACATTTAGTATTACAGTACATGTTAAGCTGTAAAAAAAAAAAAAAAAACCTTTTCATATATAAAAATTGTTAAGGCCTATTGTAGATTGTCATAAAAATAGCACATTGCTGACAAGTGAAAAAAAAAATCACGTTTTTGTCTGTCTGAGAATCATTAAAGTTCCTATAATAATTAGCAGTAAAAGGTTTTGACATCTTAAATTAGGAATTTCTAAGAAATCCCCACCCCCTACAAAAAAAAAAATTAAAATCATGGATCTGCCACTGGTTTGTTGTGGTAACTGAGATTTTGCAACTTTGCACCATTGCAGCGTAATGCGCCGAAAAGCTTTTTGCGAAGTTATTATTGCAAATAGAGCGAAATGAATAAGTGCATTGAATTCGGAGAAGTCTATTTGATATATGCAGGTTTTTAAATTTTGAAAATCGGACATGTAATAAGGTCTGTAACCCAAATTATTTATACACACATATTGATGACGTTTCACACGCAAAATATTTCGCCAGTTGTGCCTGACAATCTCCCTATAGCTTATATTGTACTAAACTTTTTATAAGAAATGTTTTCTTCCAGGTTAAGACATCGCTATAAAAAAAGAAGCTAATTGATCTGTTAAAAGGTAAAGGACAATTAAAAGTTCACCAATGGATCTCTGAAAATTCATTATACTGACCTGGTGTGAGGCGTAAAAAAGTGGTTGTTCGTGCAATGTTGTGTGCAATGTTGTATATGTATGAAATCACTGAAGAGGCATGCTAGCCTGATATGACTGCAGTGCTTCTCTGGGTTGAATCAGCTGCATCAACGTTTCAGGGAAGGCATTTATCAATAGGTATCCGACCACTGCCACCTTGGCGTACCAGAAAGGAAAGGGGGGGAGGATAGAGGTTGCAGTCCGCTCCCACCTAAGTTGGGAGACAGTACGATTTGAGATAGTGGGGGGGGGGGGCGTCCATCAAGTTTGTAAATACGTAGATTCAAGTAAAATAAGGTTAAGGTGACTCAAGCGTGGTAGTTAGATCAGATAGATTTTTCTAAAATTTTGCCCAGACACTCTATGGGACATGCACATTCAAAATATGAAAAACAAAATAACTTCACCGACTGGTTTGGTTACCATGGTAACAGGTATGTTTAGCCTGTGACTGCTTAAAAGTCATAAATTGAGTTTTGGTTATGCTTTACAGAATAAAGCATCTCATGCAGCATTAGTCGCTCAAAAACATCTTAAATGTATTGCCATGGATGAACACTAATACATTTGCCCTAAACGTGAAAAAAAAAACTGTTAAAATACTTAATTCTGTGAGACATCAAAGTGCAGCCGCCAAATGATTTATTAAAGATTCGGCATGCGTCAATTTTGGGAATAATCAGATTTTAAGAAACAATCAGATAATTTTTTTTTTATAAATTGACATACATCATGAACAGGTTATTTTCAAACAGATGCCAGAGAATAAAAAAAAATTACAAAGTCTCTTCTTTACTATACAGTCCCATGACTCTGTGCCAATCTCAATTTAAAGAAATAAAGGTAATTTTGGACACAGTTCACAGAAATCCATTTAGAAAATTTGTGGATCATGCTGGGGAAGTGAAGCTGTAAAACAATAAATAAATGGTAAAGTCACAACCACTTTAATGTCAGTTAGACATCACAGCAGTGGCGTCCCTATGGGGGGGCACAGGGGGCCACATGCCCCCCATATTGGACCTGTGCCCCTCAGGTGCCCAATTCAAACTTTTCCACCTTGGCTAAAATATACAATTAGTATTATGGGTGCCACCCCAGAGAATAGCGTGCCCCCCCCCCCCGCGTGCCCCCCCCAGGTGCCCCCCGCTCGAGACCCCCTAGTTACGCCATTGCATCACAGCCTCTCAGCCAATTGGCTGCCATAACAAATATACACAACATAATCCATGTGTTAAACAGGAGGAAAGGGAACGGCTCTTTAATGGTTTTTGTCATATTTGAGTGAGTGTAACCAATCAGTCAGATTGGCAAATTTTTGTCAGCTCGACAGTTGCCATATGGTGTGCTCAAAGGGTGTGTGTTTTAATATCCCCAGTTATCTAAACTTATTTTCGATCTACACTCAACCACTCCAAGATGTAATTGTAACATGTAACATGTCATTTCAACTACATGCAGATGATACGCAACTTTATTTGACCTTCAACCCAAAATGTACTCTCTGTATCAGTAACACAAGAGGTACCATCAATTGATATACCACAGAAATTGGCACTTGGATGAACTCACACTATTTGAAATTAAATGGTGACAAAACAAAACTGTTGGTACTGTCCAAACCATCCCTTGTAGGAAATAGCCTCTCCCCTGTGTGCATCTGTGGGTCGTTAGGGATTTGGGAGTTGAGTTTGATTCGGCGCTGAAGATGAAGATATATGTTCAATAGCTGTGCAACAAAGCATGTATAATATCATATATAGTATCATCAAGGTTTTTCTGGTTGAGTGAAACTGAACAAACCTATTGTATAACTATTGATTAGGGTCATAAGACCTATATAGTGCTTCCAATATCGTGGTCTACTGAATGGGAACAGAAGAGTACCAGGGAATCTCCAACTCAAATAATGACGCTTGTGACCTCTGCAGTAAATGAAATGGACTCCTTGAACCTTTTCACAAATTGCTGTGCACAGTAATAAGATATGATCCAACAACGAACAAAAACCAACAAACAAAAAATTATAATTTACTTTATTTTAACTTGCGGATGATTTCATTTTTGTAGACATTGAGATTGAATTAGATTTTCCAGGACATGTTAGTCTATTTGGAAAAGTGTACCATAGCATAAGTGTTTTGATGTAACTTTTCCCAAAAGAATACATGTCCCGACCCACATTTATGAAATCATATGCAAAAGCCAAGATAAACAACATATATCTCCTCCGTGTAAACAAAATAAATCTCCTCAATGCAAAAACAATAAGTTGACAACTTTGAACAAAAATCTTTAATCAATGATAAGTATACTTTAAAATCTAACTGGCTTTATTCATTCAAGTAAATTAATTATATTGTCTCTGCTGAATATACAATAATTAATATCAAACCGTGACAACTATGCAGGTGATTTGGTGGTTATAGTAAAATGAGCCACTGATGTAATTGCCAAGATTTTTTCCAGGAACTGGGAATCAACATTACAGAGAATTCATGGGAATTCTTGAGGACTGCCAATCCCATAAGAATGGCTAATTCTATGTAAACTATTCAGCCATGCGAAAATACATTGTTACAATTCCAAAAAGCTGAGGCGAAGCTTGAGCTCCTCAGACAAAAATTAGTTCATAAACATATACAATCCTAACAAAGACAGCCACACTATCCCAACAGCGAAAAACAAAGTCATGGATCTCATTCCGCATATAATTGATCACTTACAATTTTCTTTGTTGAGAAGCTCATTTCTGTGAAAATATGTGATGTCAGAAATTCTATTAACTCTATTCCTTGGTACGAACATACTGACACCTAGAGACTTAATTGGAGCATCCCCCCAGCGATTGTGGTATATTCCTCCTAATTGGTCGATGTAGTTGATATAGTTCTGGTAACTTGTAGCAGTAAAAACATCCATGCGAGCCATTTCAAAATTGTTATAAAACAATTTGTTGCCTGTCATCTCACTAAAAAAATGAGGTTTGATGCGTTTGACTGCAATAAAATTCTTCACAGCATCCCATAAGAAACTCACGCAAGAAGGAAAGGCTTTGCTAACACAAGGATACAAGTAGAGTAAGCCTTTGTCTTTCATATTTTTAAACATATCATAGCGCACAGGCTTTGTGATGTAGCTATGAGCATCCAGTCGTAAATAGTATTCCAATTCAAGCATAAGTGGCAATTCATAAATTGTCTTGGAATGAAACCGGCACATGTGCCTATATCCCAGTTTGTGCCGTCCTACGCACTGAAATACCTGTTCGGCTGAGGGAAAAATGTACTTTGGCACTTCGAATTGTACTTCTTGAAAAAACATGTCCAGTTTTGTCAAACTTTTCATTTCTGGAATAAGTGGGACAAACTCCTTCTCATGGAAGATAATCACAGGATAGCTGAACTTTGACAAAAAGTTTTTTTCTAATTCTTTCAAAGTCTTTTTCAATTCATCGGCATCACTTGCTCTTGATAAGATATAAACAGCCGCTTTGGGTTTAGAGGAGTTCCAGTTCTTTTTGAAAAACTTCTTCAACTGGGCACATGTGGACATTGGTGAGCAGGAATACATGCTGTTATCATTTGACATTGTTGTTCTGCCATCTTCTTTTGTTGTTATGGTTTGATTCAGTATGCTCTTCCTTTCAGGAGCAGCACCAATAGTTTCAGTTATAGTACCAATTTGTTCATAATCAGGCCTATATACCAGTCTCAGAATTGCTGCACTGATTAATACAATTGCAAGAAACTTCAAGGCAGCTGCAGCGTTAGAAGGATTGCCTCGTCCAGCCATATTGAATTATCTTTTGCTGAAAAGAGATATAAATATACACGTATTGTTAGATTCAATCTAAATTGTCATACAGGATAAATGTCATTTAGAATATAGAATCCGTAAGGCCCACTGATTATAAAAATTGAAGTAAAAACATTTAATATACATTTATACATAATTATGTCTTTGCAGTTGGATCTAGCCGATTTGCAGAACGACTTTAATCTCACCCATAGGTGTACGGCGCACGCAATTTTTAGGGGGGGGGAGGGACATTAGCCTGAATTTCCAGATCTGGATTTAATGTCATTTCTAATGAAATTGCCTGGAAATCATTATTAATTTCCAATAGTGTTTATTTAGTCATCTGCCCAAATTGTTTTAACCCTTTTGTCCAAATCTTACTGTTTCCCAACATTTGGGGGGGGGCAACCGCCCCCCTGCCCCCCCCCCTCCCATACGCCTATGATCTCGCCTACATGGGTGTGCCTGAGTGCAAAACCATTTTAGAAAGTGATACACTAATCACCAATGATTTACAGATAATTTCATAATTGTAGACACCAGTGATATAAAATACATCATTTTCCCAGCAATTTCAATTGGTTGAGAAAAGTTGTGACACCACTCTCTCCTGAAAAGTGACACGGCGTTATACATGGGTGACAATGTCAATGTAATCCATTGACCTCCTTACTGGGACTGACTTCAGCGGTTTCAAGTTAGAGTTTCCGTTTGTGTTTTTTGGTCATTCACAATTGGCTGTGTGCTGTCAATGCTATGTATATATGTACTCACTACGTTTGATAATAACCTGTGAGAAGTTCCGTAGTTTCTGAACCAATCAGGTAAACTAAAAAAAAGCGATGCATTTAGTGGACAAAGAACTTCAGAATCTCATGCTGATTAAATTGCCTGCAACATGTTTCTTGAAGTAGGCCTCATGACACACAGTTTAGTGGCCGCTGAATTAGGCAATTTTTTAATATCAATTTTTTTGATATATTATGGCCTTCTCTTTATCATAACTAACCAAAGAGCCTTTATGTTTCTCATGTTGAATGTAGAGAAGAAGACACTTGATTGGCTATCATGAGTCACAAATCTGTTTGAACCCACATTAATTTTTCTTCATTTCAGGTTGACAGGCTGTAAAGTCAGCGTACCAGATATTGGCGAATCATTTCGCCAAGTTTAATTTCAATGTAGATCTTGTGCAGCAAGCTAGCACATCACTGACTGTATCAGATTTGTGTTTATTTCCCGCTTTGCAGATAAGATGACAACAGCATGCATGAGTGGCTGATTGGTCAAGGTTCCTGCTATAGTGATGGAGACCGCAACCCTTTTGGAGCAGTCTGGTCCATGGTGCAGCCCTGGACCAGTCTCTACAGGCCAGATTCAGGCAGCAATGAGCAGCATTGCTGGGTCTCTAGATTCTCAGTGATGATACAGGTCAGGTGACCAGCTACAGCTGACATAAAGGTCACGTGACCAGCTACAGCCGACACTGCAACCAGCTAAAACATACCCCCTTTTTTGAAGCCACATCCCCCTACCCACCAGATCCGAGAGTCCCTCTGGCATTGCATGCCATCGCCCAACTCAGAAGACTCGTAGAGTCTGGCCCTGGACCGCCAAAATACCGTGCCACCTACAAAAAATCAAGTGACAGACTGGACCGGCACTAGACCGTTCCAGTGATTTTTTATATCATGAAGGGTATCGCATGAATTTTGTCATATCTAAAAATTAAATTTAGATAATGTAGTTTGTTTAAACACTCATTTCATCATAATTTTTTAAGTGCCGATGGACTGCTTCTGGACCAGTCCAGTAAAAAAATTGGACCACCTCAGCCTGGACCAGACCAGACCGGACCACTATTTTTAATACTGGACCACCCTCTTAAAGGTGGTCCAGTCTGCTTCACTAGTTCATGCCTGCTACACTGAAAGTCTTTGCCTAGGCAAGTAAAGATCCCACACATGTGGTAAATGTGCAACAATATGTTAAGAATGTACATTTTTTGGAGTTCCAAATTACGTATATTATGTAAATGTTAAATTTTGTATTTTTACAATAATTATTATTGTTATTTTATATGTGAAATGTGTATATATCGACAAATCATTCAAATTTAAATTCACATTTTTATTGTTCACCTTCAATGGTCATTTTTATATTACATGTATTTTTTTGTGAATTGTAAGCCCAAGAGTGCTGGGGGCTAGTTTGTGAGCCCATTTAACAGGAATAAAGAATGTTCTCTCTCTCTCTCTCTCTCTTCTCTGTAACAGGTTGAGAACTCCTGCTATTTCTCTTCCATTTTATCAATTAACCCTCAGGGCCCAGAGGATTAGGGGGCCCGGAGGATTAGGGGGCCCGGAAAAACCAAAAAGAGCTGCCGCGTGAGCAACATCGTAGCACTTGCGACCAGGGGGCCGAGGGTGCCCAGGCCCCCTAGACCACTAAGATGGAAAATAGCATTTTGAAGAAAATATTTTCTCCCGCAATAACCCTCGTGAGCGGGCTTAGAGAGCTGCACTCACCTTTTGGATCTCTATCTGTCTCACTGACTTAATGGTCCGAGATTGGCAGAACAAAAGTAATATTTAAAGAAATTCGATGCGTATGAACTAATGGTCGCGACCTGTATTAACTTCACTGTTTTAAAAACATAGCTGCATAATATCATCTTTAACTGCAACCATTATGAATAGAAAAATTCATTTTTTTTTGTAGAAACACATTGTTTTAATGGCATGAATAATTATTTCAATGGTAACTACCACAGAAGTGACCCAGCCGGTTTAACAGCGTAACTCATTTATCTATCCTTACATATAATTTTCAATTCACATGTAGAAAAGCCACTTTGAATATATTTGAACATAAATTGATCAATTTCAGCTATAAACATGTGATATAATCTTTATAAATCACGTTCTTATTGAATTTTCACTAAATTTTACATGTAAGAGCTTGTCATTCACTCTTTATCATGAATATGGCAAAATTTCCAGCTCATATGGTGGCATATATAATTGCAAATTAGGCTGTCAGTATTCTAGCTGGGCTATTAGGCAGGTCTAGTCATTCTTCGCAATCCTTTAAGTCTCATCTACTATTTCTGCAGGCATTTTAAATTTACGTAAGGTGAGAGGACCCCCCCTCTGCTATATCTAAATTTACATTTGCAGTAAGTTTTTCTTTTGTTGATAGGATTGAATTCAGAGTCTTTCCAGTGACTATTCTTTTCATTTTTGGCCCAAGACTCAAGCACTATTACATGTACATAGATGAAATCTGTCAAAATCACGTTGTCTCATCGATATTCCACTCACACCTACTCATAGGTACAGTTTGTACACCATTAATCAAAGGTTACACCTTCTATTTGTTCTGTAATGAAATGTAAAACCAAACACCACGGTTCCAAATCTTTCCTAAATCAATTAGTTTCTCCCTATATGTTACTTCCGACTGAGGGCTTTCATTCCAACACAAGGTCTACAAATGTTAGGATTTTACACATCATAAGAGCTGAAAGTTTTAAATCTCAAATTAAAGTATCACTTGACGAAGTTGGGATACCTGTTAATTTCCCTTGGCAGTCACATAAAGGCAGACTATTATTGCCTCTGAAAGTCAGTTGTCACTTTTTAAAGGAAGGCGTGTGTGCAAGAATGAAAAATGGAGAAAAGAAAAGGATGAGAATAGGAAGGAAAGGAAGAGAAGAGAGAAGAGGAAAAAAGAAAGAGAGAAAAAGGGGGAAGAGTGGAAGGGAGAGAGTTGTTTGAATTAAGTATTTGCGCAATTGAGGCTATTTTGAATATCATAACAACCCAAGAGTGGCAGAGAGAGAGAGAATTTTAAAAGTATTGCAGAACATTTTGAATGATAACAGATAAATTTTCGATAAAAATATAATGAATTTCTAAATTGTCGTAAATAAAATAAAATAATTGTGGTCAATATCTCGAAACAAAATCTTCAAATGTCCAGATTGTTTTTATTCCTGTTAATAAAGGCTTTAATTCAACACAACAATTAAGGTTAATGAGCATTGTTGCTATGGTAACTGATTAAACAATTGCCATAGCACCTTTTAACTTGAGAATGTTGAGATGTGTCTGCTTTTATCTTTTATTTCTGGTAATTCTGGCTCATTCTGCTCTTCCGTATTTCAAGGATGATATGAAACAAAATAAAATCAACTGTGGCCTTCTCAAAAGAGTATATTAAATGTGGCCCTTGATGAATTTCATTGCTGCCATGAACAGAAATGCTCCAGGAGCAACAGAGAGATATCTCAATGAGTTATTGGCCATTGACATGCATCAGAGGTCTCAACTGGGGCGCTTCTATTCAGCACACACTGGCGTTTTAACTTCGAGCAGATTAGATAATATCTTCACGAGTAAACAGATTTACTTCCATGAATCCGTAATGTTCTGAGTTGTTTTCTAAAATGAATCGTTGTGTTACCTTCGCAATCTCTACTTCTACTGACTAAAGGTCTTGTAAAAATAATATATTCAAAGGGCCCAACAACAGCTACATGAGCCGATGCAATTATTGATGACAAAATTTTTATTGATAACATTTGGTGTGACAGAAAGTTTTGATATATTGCCAATTTCACACAGAAAAGTGTCGACTAACTTTCGGCAGACTTTGAAGTTAACAATGAAACAGCCCCAAAAAGAAAACAAATGAATAGCAAAGATTCCATACAAGTATCTTGTAATAGAAAATATTGCTAGTTGCCTGCATGTGCAATTGTGCATGTATGCATGTACATGTACATCATTATTATTCATGCTGTGTGATAATATTACCAATTCTCTATCGCAAATCTGGCCTTAAAGCTGATTAAAATACCTCTTCTAGCACAACAGACAAAAATTTAACACTCGTAAAAACAAAATATACACTCCACCTGTTTTTATTTCGGTGCAGCCTCGGGGTATCCAACACCTCAATTACTGGACTTTAATTTAGAATCCACCTATATGAAGCCCCAAAAACTTTTGCTGGACTCAGATCTCTGTAGGAACTCGTTTGACCACTTCAAGGCTTCACTGACATCATGGCAAACCGCCTTGTTACTATAAGTTATGGATTTCTCCCTGGACCCCCCATACACTCTCGGCCCATTCACAGAGGACTTCCCTAATTGCTATGGTCTTGTTGTAGCTGCTAGATACATTATAGATCTGTAAGGGATTTGCATGAAGGCATGACTGCTTGGATAAGCTTTATGTTAACGGAAAGCTTTTCACAACTGACAACCTCAATGAACTGCCCCCCTCACTTCATGCAGAAAAACGAGCTACAAAGTTCACTGATCAGACTGTTGTGTTTTACTCAAAACATAGTATCCTGAGTAACTTCCATCAGCTAAATGTCAAAGTTGAAGGTCAGACTTTCTCCTGCAATGAACAATACTTCCAAAGATCGAAGGCCCTGTTTTTTGGGGACAATGAAACTGCAAAAAAAATTATGGAAGAGAGTGACCCCCATAAAATCCTAAACTTAGGAAAAAGAATAAAAGGTTACAAAAAGGATCTTTGGGACAAGCAGGCCTATCGTGTTCTGAAAAATGTAAATGCTATGAAGTATGAGCAAAATCCAGAGGCACCAATGTTCCTTGTGAACACTGGAGATCGTTCCATTGGAGAAGCCTCATTTGATAGCCAGTATGGAATTGGAATGAGCATAACCTCCCGAAACGTTGGTGACGAAGGAGAATGGAAATGCGACAATAGGATGGGCCAAATACTAACAGAGATTCGGGAAACCTACAAGAAAAAATAGACCCATAAATGGACACTCGCTTATCATCTGTTTATTAATATCTCTATGAACATTGCATAATTACAATGCAGAGTTTAAATTTAAAGTGCTACTATGCTTTATGCTTTGTGTCAAACTTCCTTAATTATCCCTTATGCTTAATGTGATGCGATTAAAATGACACTCAACTTTTGGTCTCGAAACCAGGACTATTATGGATAAAAGTTCATTCTAATGCATGGAATTTCTGTTATATCTTAATAATGTTCTATTAATTAATTATGTGAAACTGATGGTGATGAGCCAGCATTATACTTTTCAAATGGACTTATTTTTTCAAAGCTCACTGAAGTTTCTTTGATTCCTTGATAAATGTTTATTTCCTTGCTTTTCACAGAATCTAAGTATACTTAATTTTACTTGTGACACTTCTGAAGGGATTTGACAAATTCCTAACAAAGACTCGCAGTGCATTACTTTAAATGCAATGATATTACATCGCAAAGACACTAAAATTTTTAAAAAGATTAATCTTGCGCTCTGCAGATTGATTATGTGACTTCAGTTTAATCAAACTAATCCTTTTGTTGTTTATGGTAAAGGTAAAAGTGTATATATATTATAATAACATCATAAAAATGATGAGAGATCTTTGCAAAAAAATGTTTAATTGAAGTATCCAAGAGGGGAAAACCCAGAAGCAGTCTAATGCTCTATCAGCATATTTGTACTTTTTATGCTTTACTTTATGTTGTATATCTTGTTTCAGAGAGACCCATGCCGCTTTGTGTGATGTACTGTTGTAATCACCTGTATGCTGGTTTAGTGAGTAGGCCGTCGCAGAATTTCATCTCAAACCTCATCCGTTCACTCATTCACCCCTGTATCAGTTATCAAGAGCAAATCAACGGTAAAAACTGCAAATGCATGACCAAAAGTATAAAAATTTCTGAGAAAAGTGAAAGCATTATCACCTCACTTCAATTCTCAGCTGATGTTGTACAGTGTTTATGTTTGTTAATTGTTGTTCTGTGTTTCTTGTTTCATAATAAGCCTGATTATGATCCATTGACCCACTTCTTATCTGATTTTAGTGACAGCTGTTTGTGCCTGCTATTCACAAATGCCATGCTCATCTTGTAATGACTGACAATTTACTTGATCTACTCAACTTAGAATGTGATGAAGATGACCTTGATGATGGTATGCCGGAAATGTTTGTCAGCTCTCCTTACTACTGTAATGAAGACACAGTAAAGGTACTTAGTGATAATGATAAGTCTCTAAACATGTTAAGTTTAAACTGTCAGTCCTTGTTCTCCAAATTTGATATGCTTAATGTTTACCTTAATTACTATGCAGAATCAAATTGCATGTTTCATATTATTTGTCTACAGGAAACTTGGCTGTCTGCTGACCATGATGTAAACCCCTTGCAAATAGATGGCTATAAACTAATTTACCAACCTAAAATAGCTAGCCAACATGGAGGTGTAGCTTATTATATAAGAGATTCTCTGAAATTTAAAGTTCTACCTATGATCATAAATAATGATCTATGTGATAGTCTTTTTATCGAAATCCAACTCTCAGAAACTTCAAGCAAAGGCTGTGGCAAAGTTATTTTGGGAAATATAAACAGGCCTCCACGAGACAATGTCGGTAATTATACAGCTTTTACAGAAAGTATGGAACAGACTTTATTGGGATTACAAAATTGGTCAAATGTCATAATATTTGGCAATTTCAATATAGATTTAATGAAAATAAAAGAAAAAGAACATATAAATTCTTTCTTCTATTCATTGATAAGTGACGGTTTCTATCCCAAAATAACAATGCCAACCAGAATCACCAGTAATAGCAGAACTCTAATTGATTGCTTTGTGAAGTCCTGGCATTCTGCTCCAGAATATATCTGACCATCAACCCTACTTTGTTTGCTTCAAAAATTTAAAAATACCCTGCAATAGACAAAGGCTAGTAAGGTCAGCTATCCATTCACCTAGTGCAATCGCGAATTTAAAACATGATTTGGTACATTCCTGTATCATAGACAGCTTTAAGCAATATGATCCGAATTATAATTATGATATTCTAAATGATGTGCTGATAAAACTAACTAACAAACATTTTCCTATCAAATTTGTGAAGTATAATAAGCATAAGCATAAGAGCTCTAGATGGATTACTACAGGTATAATAAAATCAATCAAATTTAGGGATGCTCTTTACAAGAGACTGAAGGATACACCAGTATCAGATTTTATGCATGATACTCTAAAAACTAATTTAAATACTTATAACAGCATTCTGAAAAAAATGATTAGAAATGCAAAAGCACATTACTATCAATCTAAATTCAAGAAACATAAACAAGACATAAAGAAAACGTGGGAATGTATAAAATAATTAATTAGCTCTTCTTCAAAAAGTCAAAACGAACCTCCTGATCAATTTATCATTAATAATGAAGTGCATGACGACCCCAAGAGAATTGCTAATGCTTTTAATAACTATTACACTAATATAGGTGTAAATCTGGCTGATAAAATAACACCTATTGATAATGTCAACTATACTAACTACTTAAATGAGATTAATATACCAGACTTTTCTTTTAAAATTATAAACGAGGAAACTGTAAGGAAAATAATTGATAGTCTGAAGCCAAAAACTAGCCAGGGAATAGATAACATATCTAATAAACTACTTAAACAAATTAAAGATGAAATACTTAAGCCACTAACACTTATTATCAATCAAACACTCAATAGTGGCATATTTCCAGAAAAACTCAAAATTGCAGAAGTACTCCCAATACACAAGGAAGGTGATACTAACATAATAGAAAACTACAGACCAATATCAATTCTCTCGAGTGTGTCAAAGGTCTTTGAGAGAATCATACATCAGCAATTATTTGATCACTTTAGTAATAATAATCTGTTCTATGATAATCAATATGGCTTTAGAGCGTATCACTCAACAGAAATGGCAGCTTTAGAACTTGTTGACAGAATAACTTGTGCAATGGATAACAAACATATCTCACTTAGTATATTTCTTGATCTCTCAAAGGCCTTTGACACGCTGGACCATTCTATACTCATAGAGAAATTAAAGCATTATGGAATAAAGGGGAATGCACTTAAACTTTTTCAAACATATCTGTCAGAAACACCTCAAATTGTTAGCTATAACAGTGCAACATCTGAGGAATTGATTATTAAGACTGGTGTCCCACAAGGTTCAATTTTGGGGCCCCTGCTCTTTATTATATACTTAAATGACATATCCTCTGCATGTTCTCTCTTTCATCCAATAATATATGCAGATGACACTGCTCTTTTCACTGCCCTGGAATCTTCCTTGAATCATCAACAGAATTTAATAACAGATATAAATACTGAATTAGAAAAGGTAAACATTTGGTTTAAAGTAAATAAACTGTCTTTAAATGGGGATAAAACTAAAGCTATGCTGTTTCATCCAGTACAAAAGAAGCCAATTGATATGGAAATCAATATAAATGGTAAATTGATAGAATTTGTGAAACACTTTAAGTACTTAGGTATAACCTTAGATTGTCACCTATCTTGGAAACCTCACATAACCCAGTTAACAAAGAAAATAGCCAAAACTAATGGAATACTATCTCGATTAAGACGTTTTCTGCCACAAAACATACTTCAAATGATATACAGTTCGTTAATTTTGCCTTACTTAAGCTTTGGGGTTGTTGTCTGGGGTGGATCAGCTGAGAGACTGGCTAAGCTGCAAAAAAGTCTGTTAGACTGATAAGTCGTTCCAAATATAATGCTCACACTAACCCTCTTTTTAAGTCCCTGAACCTCCTTAAAATTGGTGAAATATACCTGTTACAATTGTATAAATTCATCTATAAATTAGAGAACAAAACTCTTCCTACGTACTTTATCAACCAAATGTTTATACGCAACAATGACATGCACAGTTATTATACTAGAAATGCTACTTATCTTAGGGTACCTCTGGGAAGACATAGCTTAGTTGATAGAATCACAAATCTATAACTCAATTCCTCCTCCCATAAAAGAGAAAGTTAACACCCATAGTCTGAATGGTTTCAGTAGATATGCCAAGAATTTCCTTATTGACAAATATGTCACAGAATGTGACATAGAAAATTGTTTCATATGTTCTTAATTCACTCAGTCATAAATCTTTCTTTCATTTCATTCGCCATCCTCTCATTCCCTTCATCTCATACTTCTCACTCATCAGTTTTGGTCCAAATGCACAGCATACCAGAATGACTGGCATGGTTCTCTCTGAGACACATTAGGGGGGGATCTTGACAGCGACAGAAATCTGTCTTAAAGATCCCTCCCTCCCTTACACATTGTTTCATCTGTGCTGGGAAAAGCAACTAAAAAGTCTAAAGTCTAAAGTCTTGAGAGAACTTTATGAGCCCTAGTCCCCTAGGGTCTTGCTCAAGCAAAATACCACAGCATGGGTCAATCTTTCCTGGTCCCAAGTGTCAGAGGCCACAATCTTTGCTGCAGGGGTTATGCATCTCTTGCATTGTCCATTTAAGCTGCCATAAGTTACGAGACTTTTTGTGGCCAGACAAGTTGTTTTAATCTAAATGGAAAGGTGTTCAGATCTGCCGCCCAGAGCTTATAGGATGGACCAGTTCATGTATAGAAAGTGAGCAAAACACATGCATCACCCTAGTACACTGTACACAAAAATTGACCAATAATGCTTCGGATTTGTACTGCAAGTTTGTGTGCAAGGCATAGCGAAAAGTCAAAGTCAAAATGACTTATTTTGAGAGGGCAACCTATTCAATACATTCGCTTTTTTATTATGGCCCTATTCATATCTCTACAGAGGAATATTTGTATTTATAATAAGTCGGCAAATCAATATGCTTTTCATCAAGAAAAAAAAATGTAATGAACAAGTTTACTATAATTAACAATTAATTTTAAAAATCTATCCTCCCCCTTTTTTATATGAATGTGCATTCATCACTTCATTGGGAGGAAAATACAAATAAATTGCATTGAATAAAATAAAAGGATTAGAAAAATGCTTAAGAAATTCATGCATGCCTATCACTTGCAACTTCTGATTTGTGTGCCTCTTATTCCATGATTACACCCAAAAACGTGTAATTGTAATTATTAAAATCCTTATCTTTTGTGTATTCCCTCAGATTTCCGTGACATGCAATCAGAGCTTGAAACAAGTCAATCAACTACACTTTTTCAAATACAGTTTCTATCTTTAGGTATGAATGTTGACACAAACAGTCTTTATCAGGTGTAAATTCACACGGCATCAGATACGGAAAACACAAAAAACTCATAGTTGTAATTATTAAAATCCTAATCTTTCATGAATTCCCTCAAATTGCTGTGACATGTAATTCAGAGCTTGAAACAATTCAATCAGGTATTGTTTTATCTTAAGGTATGAATGTTGACACAAACAGGCTTTATCAGGTGCAACATTACAATGTCATGACATCAGATACAGAAAACACACACACCAAAGATCTGTCATCACCAACTGTCATCAATTCACAATATCCATAATTGGTCCAGGAGCAGACATACATGAAGCAAGAAGTTGCCAACAACAAGCAACTGGACCAATGCCACAAGTTGGTAAAATTTGGGACTTCTGGTGAAATTGACCAAAAAATCAATAATCACTGATATGCTTCCTATGTATTATTAGATTCCAAATCTAAAAATTTGAGGTTGTATATGTGTTTTTGTGACGTCTATGCCACATTATGCTAGTAAATTTAAACATGAATGTGAAGAAAATACTAACTTGAAATGCAGTTTATTCACAACGAAACTTTGTTTCTTCAAATACCTCTGCAGCAAAGACTATTTAAGATATCACTATGAAACTTGCACACATTTTGTTGAATAATATTCTTAAAACAAACAAAAAACAGATTTTTCATTATTTGCCTTCTCATACCTTCTATGGTGTAATTAGCCGGTAATGCCCGAAAGCAAGCTTTGCACTTTTTGTCAGCCTTAAACACAGGCCAATTATACCATGATAGGTTTGACTAAAAACCATATTGTATATACCAATGGAAAGCCAAGCTCCAGTGTAATAACACAATATCAAACAAGTGAAAATTCCAGCAAAGAGTCTTTATCACAAGGCATTTGAACAAGACATGCCTGAACACACATTTTTGCAAAGTGTATGAGTGCCACATTTGTTGTCAGTGACAAAGATAGGCCACTAATACCATGATAGGTTACATTTACAACTGCGTTCTATAGACCAATAGAAACCTGGGCTCATGAGCAACAAAATCATATCAGAAAAGGTAACTTTCCTTCCACTAGCCTTCATCAAGAAGCGTGTAAAGAAGAAAGGTCCTCATAAATAATTCAAAATGTGAGAGCGTCGCATTTTTTGTCAGTCTCAAATATAGGGCTCTAATGCCATTATGGGTTGGACTTTCTACCCTATTCTATACACCAATAGAAAGCCAGGCTCATGAGCATGACAATAATACCAAGAATGCAAGAATTCCAGCAACAAGCCTTCATCAGGAAGTAACCGAACAAGAGAAGTCCCACAGAATGTTTGCAGAATATAAGAGCGTCGCGCTGTTGTCAGTCTTACTCAAGCCATCACAGCTCCTGGCACAACAGCCTCAGCCACTTTAAGTGATATATTCCTGACAGACAAGGTCATGAGCAATGCATTGGTATATCAAATTTTCCAAAAATGTTTCGATCAGTGGTTTATCTGTGGCATCAAATATCACATTGCAATTTTAAGCTTCAGCCGGGACACACCAACTGAGGATTACAAAAGGTGTATTAAAAAAATATAGAAACATCCAATTGCAATTTTTCTTGATTCACAAGATGCCCACCTAATCAGGGAACAGTAATGCATTGCAATTTTGATCCTAAATTCATCCCTTTTCCTGTATTTGAAAGTCGTATGCAAAAATATTGCATGCAGTGTCCAGGCGGGACACCAAAAATTTCCGTCACTGCAATCATTGATCACTCATTATCTCAAGACCAGTGACATATGGATGCAATTGCTGCTATTTACATCAAAGAAGATATTTTTGCCTATCATTCGATCCATCATACAAGCATAAATTCCTTTATGGGGCTTAGATATGACCTAAAATGTAATTGCATATTGGCCCAAAACTGAAATTTTACCAACTCACGGCACTGGACCAACTGGCAAAGAGCATCTGCTGTAAATCCATTTTGTGGTTCTTGGCCCAATGAGCAGCCACATGAACAGCCCCCTGTGGGTTAATCATGTTATAGGGTAATGGGGCCAAATGGGGTGATATATTGCCTCAGCACAGAATGCAAATGTCACCCTGCCTTGCATCCCAACTTGTTCTTCCCATCTAGGCTGAAATCACTAGGTTTTTTTTTGCTCTAGCCAATGAAAAGGCCAAGAGTCAGTCAGGTGAATGGACAGCCTGTTTGACTGGCCATTCCTAGTGTGTAACTGTGTTTATTAGTGTCACACTGAGAGAGCTTGGTCAGTTGTCAATGTGCCAGACATCAGTCACAGTGTAATGGTGTGTCTGGAACTGTCTCAAATGTAAAGGCAACTTGTAAGATGTCACAGCGTGTATGGTAGTTGTGTTTTATTTTCTGTGACTCATTTAATCGATGGAGCTTCAACACTTACGAGGAGAAATTTTTAAAATTTGAAATCCTTCCCCAGTGTGCAGCAAATGATCATTCCTGAAAGGTTCAGTTATCATTCCAGCCTGTAAAAGACCACGGGCCCTCTGATGGAAATGTGTAGAACAGAAAATGCTTGCACGTTTTTAAAAAAAAGATCGGTGATAGTTTTTCAAATTTCTGAAAAATGGCTTTTTTTGACATACAAGGTTTTGCACTTTCACCATTGTAATGACACAATGCTCCTGTGTTGAGCCCATGTCAAAGTGATAACTGCAATAGAGGTGATGCAGCATAATCACAATCTTCTGATATATTAATAAGTAAGTTGTCAGCAATTTTCACTTTTTCCAACACTGCAATAACATTTGAGAAATCTTCTTGGTGTTATCAAAAAAGCACCTGAACAACAAGAAAATCCTGAGATATTGCTGTGTTGCGCAAAGGAAAATTGCTGCATGTAACCCTCTACTCAGACCTTGATCTCATGATCACAACCAAGGACTCCATCTCTACCACACATGTAACTTAACATCACAAATTTTCTGAAGGGCTGTACACAGAAGAATAGTCCAAAGATGATAAAAAATACCTCATTATCATGAGGGAAGATGACTGACATTTACTTACAGCAGTTTTGATAAGCCTAAACAAGCAGACCTATTCAGATTAAGCTAAAATGATACGTAGCAAGTTTTGAAAAAAGCCAGGCCTGCCACCGAAGAGCGCCTTGAATTTGTCAGGGAAGTGCGATCACCTTGCTTTCGAAGACCCTCCAGGAAATGGGAGAGAGACATGCCAAGTGAAAGAAAGCCTTCTTCTATGGCCATGACACCTACAAACAAATCAAAAGATGTTCAGTGAAAGGCCAACTGCATGTTGCAAATGATTTAAGAGCAAATCTATCAGCTTGAATTCATCAAAGTACATCACAAAATAATTCATGCCTGATTCTAGCATCAAAACATGAGTGTGATAAACTAAGATTTTAAATTTGCATAATTTTATTAGAATTTTTCCTAACTTTGATCTAAAAAGCTCTATTCACCCTGCTCCACATTCACGTTATTTCAGTTTTTGAGATACCTACAACTAAGAGACACTGTGTAAAAAAATGCAATTAATCAGAAAAAAATACTTTGTTCAGTAACAAAGAACCAAACACCACTCAACAAACTCCTTCCTAGACAATTAGTTTCAAACTTCAGATGATGTTTACTGAAGGGCTTTCGATAAATTTAATGCAAGATTTATAGCTGCAGCAGTTTTCCATCAAAAGAACTCCCATTTTCAAAGTCAACTTTGATGCGGCATTTACAAAGTTTTAAGTCACTAGTGCCAACAGGTTATCTTATCGATATCTTATTCTACCAACGCTTCTGCATATGTACAAATTAATCAAAGGCTTCACATTATATTTGTTCTGTAATGAAGCTTAAAACCAAACACCATGGAACTGATTGTCTCTTAAAACAATTAGTCCACCTTTCTGTTTACTTCTTGCTTGCTTAGAATAAGACCGGATGCCTGCTGAAGGCTTTCAATGATCTAAACACAGGGTAGACATATTTTACCCATTATAAGAAGGACAAGTTTCAAATTGCAAATTTAATGCAGCACTTGACGGAATTGTGATATTTGGAAATTCCCCTTGGCAATCACTTGAAAGCAGATTCTTATTGCCTGGTTCCTTCAACAACTTCCCAACTCCCAACATAATTGATCAATGATCATATAAGAAATGCATGATCGCAAGTTTTATCTTTTGTTGAGTGCTTACTCCAGCGCCTGAATGTATGAGAAACATTTTGATGTTCCAAGGGTCATGTATTCAAGCCTGTATTGTCTCTCTTGTTCATTTAATTTTGATAGGAATTTTGACAGCCATATATTTCAATGTCACTTGCAAGAGATTGAAATACAGCAGAATGAAATAAAAGAGTTGCTCTTCATGCAATTGAGCCATTAATGTTGCTGCTATTCTTGATTGCTGTAGCACCTTTTAGCTTGAGCAGCATCTGCTTTTATATTCTATTTCATGTAATTCTGGTTCATTCTGAGATTCTGAATTTCGAAGATGATATCAATGGCTGCGAACTCTTCTACAGCATTCTCAAAAGAACATACTTTATGCGGTTCTTGCTGAATTTAATTCTTTTGCCTTCAATAGAAATGTTTTTAGAGCAACACTGAGATTTATCAATGAGTTTTTGGCATGCAGAAACAGGCAATTGGGTCTGAGATGCCAAGACGGGTACTCTTTAGGATGGCTTATTGCAGCTGTTACACTGGCTTACCATGGCGACAACATGCTGGAGCAGAATCTAAATGCAATATAACACAACCTCCTATAACTTGCTCTCATAAAAATGTCATACACAGATAAAAGACACTAAAATTCAAATTATTAACTAATTTGCACAGATGCAAAGCTATCAAGCCCGCACTTTGTACAGTGAATTATTTCCTTTATTAGCCATGAAACTGCTTTCATTCTTGCGGTTTCTTTTTGCTTCACCATGAATGTTGTATAAGCATTTTTGTTACACTCCAGCTTTCCTTGATCCAAAAGGAGAAGTTTGAAGTTAATCATGTTAAAAGCTAACTCGGAATAATTACTTTCAGAGCAAATAAAGTCAATGCAGGTGAACTCCTACAAGTTCATGTTTTAGCATGAGAGCCAAGCATACTGAATTTAATCTTCAGAACTGTGAATATATCAGACTCAACAGCCATCTGGTTGCCTTTTACTTCTAGTGTGTTCGGTCAATATCTCTTTGGATCTAGCCTGCACTGCTTCCAGTTTCTTTTAATATTGTAGAAGTTATTCTACATAGTCTCAACAACACTAAAATTAACTACAGCTATAATAACTACATGATCCACTCTAATGCCCAAGGTCAGACATGTGCTGATCAATTTCTCGCCTAGCATCTTATGCATGCTGAAGATGGAGTCTGTTAAAATGAGTAAGGTAGTTCAGTTTTTGTTGTATCATTTGACTAAGCAAATTTACATGGGCTTTAGTATCAGTGTGTTTCGCGAGACAGAAAAAGCCCTGTGCAGGATGTAAAATGGTTAGTGTTAGAACGTTCTTCTCTATTATGCGAATGATTGTACACCTTCATTTGTTTCTAAAATTCATTCCAAAATGTAAAAGACCACCGTCTTGCTGTTTGTGCTGAACAAAAAAAAAAGATCAAAGTCATACGCAATTCAATCTATTAACAGCACAATCAAAATGAGAACTACCTAATGCTAACTATGAGACATGCAATATAAGAATCAACTTGCTGTAATGCCACATTATCCATATCAAAGAACACTTCACTTGCTAACCATGTGTGTAATGAATTTCAGAGAGTACAAATGTAGAATGGAGAGTTTATCACATGATTGTAATCTTTTGAGGCCATGTTTAAACAGGTGTTAAGAACTATAACTGCAATAAAGCAGTTGTATGACACATAAGAATCACATTGTGAACTAAAATATTAGTAAGTGAGTTCATAAAACCTTTCATCCTTTAAAAATCTAAATTTTGAGATCGTTTTACTATCACCCTCAATGTATTTCAACCACTGAAATCTACAGATATCCCTGTGTTGCCCCAAGCTAAACCGCTGCATGTAACTTTCCACTCAGACCTTGATCTGACCGCCCGAGACTCAATCTCTACCACACTGTGATATCTGCATCACAAATTTCAGAGAGAGTGCCTCCGTGGCCTAATGGTTAAGAGTGCTTGTTTGCACAACCACTGGCTCTGAGGGCGTGGGTTCGAATCCCACCCCGGAACTCAATTTTGTTTAACTTATTTCTGTCTGATATGAATGAGTACTTAGAACAAAGCAGCGGTATTAAAATCAATGATGTCACTTTCACTCATCTTCTATATGCAGATGACCTTGTGCTGGTCTCTGGCAGTGCATCTGGAATGCAAAAAAATTGTTAGACAACCTTGCATCTTACTGCAGGAAACGGCACTTGTTGATCAACTCAGAAAAAAGTAAGATAATGGTAGTTCAGCCAAGTAGACGTAAACCAACAAATTATACTTCTTATAACTTCTCAATAGATGGTGATAGTGTAGAAGTTGTCGAGTCTTATAAATATCTTGGACATATTATCAGTAGCACAGGTAAAATTTATGAAAAAATGCATGAACATCTCGCAACTCAGGCACGAAAGGCAATGCATGCACTCAAAGAGCGCGTGAAATCGACTGTTGGATATCTACCAGCAAAATTGTATATGAAAATGTTTGATTCTCATGTCATGCCAATACTTGATTATCACAGTGAAATATGGTTTTCAAATAAAGAAATTGGTCTGTTGGAGAAAATCCAACTGCAGTTTCTTAAAAATCTTCTTGGTGTCAGGCTTCAAACTTCCACCGTCGCAGTGCTAGCTGACACTGGACGATTTCCCCTACTCTGTAGACAACAGGTATCTGTCATAAAATACTTGGAAAGATTAAAATGAGGCAACTGTCCTATTTTGCTTAATGAATGCTATGAAATACAGAAATCGTTACTGATAAAGAAACAGCCTTGTTGGCTGGCAAGAGTCCATAAGATCTCAGGATATAATATGAATGAAGGTTCCAATGTGAATAGAATAGTATCAAAATCATATGATCAAGCACAATATAAAATGCTAGCTGAAATAAATGACAGTTGTAAAAACCCAAAGCTTAGAACGTACAAATTGTTTAAGAAAGACTTTCGTCTCAAGTCATACCTAAATACAAACCTCCCTAAATGTCTATATCAGAGCATCGCTAGATTCCCATTAAGTTCTCATAACCTTCACATAGAACTAGGTAGACACAAACGACCATAATATATTGTGGTAGAAAAACGTTTATGTAAAAGATGTGACATGAATATGGTTGAAGATGAATTCCATTGTCTCTTGATTTGCAAAAAATGGAACTCACTTAGATGTGACTTTCTTGAAATTGCCTCTTGGCAGATTGATAATTTCCTCGTATTGAATCCGAATGAACAGTTCCTACGTATACTTACTAGTAAAAGCTATGAAGTAAATTTTGGACTATCCAAAAATTTTTGGCTATGATTCTAAAAACTGATAACATTGTCTGAAAGAGATTAAAAGTATTCATATCACAATTCACCATTGCACAAATCACAGGTGGCTACAGGCACTGAGCATGATTGTGTTACTCGCATGACATGTCAATTTGTTCTTTTTGAGTAAACAATACATGTATATAATATATAGCTGTTTTTGTTATGATGTTTATGTTTATGATGTTTATGTTATGCAAGTATATATATATATATATATGTCTTGTGTTCCCTTAATCCTCTGTTGTAGTGCTCAATCGATATGGTGCTTTGCTAACAATGCTTTTTTTAACATGCTTATACAATGGCTGATAGAATTTACGCTCAGTCCTGGCCTAACTAAAATCTGCCGTTCAACTTTGAACCAGACTAGGTTAGGGCCGTGTGTCTATTCGCACCAAATTTTCACTTTTTCTATTAATCTTGGATGTATGTAAATGATTTTGTTTCAATTTTATATTTATTACACATGTCAGTATATGTACAGTATATATATGTTTTAAATCAAATGCTTAATTTGGTTCATTGACGTATCATTATGGTGCTTTTTGATTGCAGTATTACCATTATTTTATGAAAATAGATATTTTTTCATTCTCTTTAGATGTAGTTTATAACTATCCCTCTCTTTTGCATATATATATATATATCTTCTTTGTGTCTTTATAGTTATTTTTTACCATTATCACACATGTATCTTGTTGATATTTCGTTGTGAATAAAATAATATATATATATATATTAATATACCTATTTAATAAGGGCATTGTTGAAAAACAGTTTTTAACTGAAAAAATCACCCTTGTAAAATATTTTTGAAATAAAATAAAAATAAAAATAATAAATCTGGATCACAAATAATTTTGTTTGGGTAAATACTTTTAAAATTGTCAGTGCCAGGTCACTTTATGTGAGAAAAGGTCAGGTTTCCAACATATATTGAAAAGGCTAAAAAATTGGGAAATTAATGTGTTCTTTTTTGGTAATTCATTACAGTAGAAAAACTTCGAGTGCTTACAAGTGACTGGTATCAGAGTATCAATGAGGTCACTAAAGCTGTTGCTTCAATCTCTACCATTGTAACTGGTGGCTCTTTCACTGACTCATAGGACTTCTAATGACATGTATAGATGCAGCAGTGACCAACATCTGGCTCAGTGACATGTATCAGAGCAATGCTAAGTGAATGGGCAGTAGAACAGTTGTCATATGAAGTGCAGTCACTGAGTCATAAATCTGACCCATTTGACAATAATCATTGCTCTCTTCATGAAAGATGTGGTGTTGACACAGTCAGTCAACATGAAAGCTTATCCATCTGAATTGCGATAGTGAGTTATAAATCATGGCAGAAGTGCGACGGAATTATATGCATGCTTGTGTCTAAGCAGGGTTTTTGTGTATATAAAATTTAGTAACCTGTTTGATGAACAAGGGAGCTACACAAGAAAGCCAGGGGCATCCCTCCATTGCATAGCTCGTTTACACTTGCCCTGCAAACAAGTTCAATAAAATTCTGAAGCATTCTAATCCTTCACAGCTTTTTCTGGCCTGAAATATCTATAGTTTAGATAATTGTTTGTGTTTTTCCTCAAAGAAATATTTGGAACAACAAACAGACAACAATTAAACATTCAAACATAGATACAATTGCTTTGAATATCTCAAACTGTGAATTCTGTTTGTCCCACCAGAGGAAGATTAATCTGTTTGTTATAACTTGTGGTCAGGATGGCCAGGAGTAGCAGACGCCAAGATCAGCTGGGGATCAGTAGCATTGACAGTGGTCAAGCTCTGTTGCAGGCCTATTACTCAGAGAGACAGGAGTGAGGTCACTGGTGAATGCTATGACACCTATCACACAACATGGTATGTATGGGCTATGAGTCAGTCACGCGTTTATGAGGTATCAAAGTTATGGTCACTTAACATGGCAGGGATAGGGCTGTGATGTCAATAACAGCCTAGAAGTATATTGCATGTAAACACTCGAAGTTCGTCTACTGTAAAGATTTCTAAAAGGAAGACTGTAACAGTGAAAAAAAAAGACAAGCATTTCTTGGCAAAATTAGGAAAATCTAAGGTCACTAGAATGACCAGTTGCCCCTTGTGACACTCAATTTCACAGAACTCCTTGCTTGCTACATTCCTCTCTCTAATACTACTCTTTCATTTTGTGAATATTCACTTATTTCATCCTTCAACAGGAGTCCAGTGGGCACACGACGTAAACCCCGACGTTGCTAATTGGTGGAGGGCTGGTCTGTTGGTCAAGTAGATATGTATGGTGGAGATTATGTCGCCCTAACGTGAACACGACGTCGGGGTTTTTTAACAACATTGCCACAACGTCGCAAGCTAACGTCGAACTCTTGACATTGCCTCACAATGTTGTAAAATGTCGCCACAACGTTGCATGCTAACGTCAAATCTTTGACGTTGCTTCACAACGTAGTGACAACATAATTTCAACCATACAATTCTACGTCATTTGACGAAAAGGGTGACGTCGTTGCAACGTCGATGTGTCCATGGGGAGGGTCCTTATTTTATGAATTATTCGTTTTTCAATTTTAATGTACAATTTGTACATGTCAACATTTTTCTGCAGCATGTGAGCAGTGAAAGAGACTAGAGATTGTTATCAAATCGATCGTGTTTATAGAAAATTATACTCAACTGCTAGAGTTGATATATTAAAAAATATATATATTAAATTCTGAATAATGCATACTTGGTGTAAATGCTAGTGGTATGGATTGACATCATGAAAAGTTAAATTGTAATGTTTCTTGATATGCATTTTTGGTGACATATTCTCCATCAGTGCTATCAGTGATCACATTGATCAATAAATTGTTTTCTTTATTAGGCCCGGCCTATAAATTTTATACACATGTGCAATTTATCTTTTTACTAATTTAATATTTTTGCAGGTCAAAAAGAATGTTACCTGAATATTACTAAAGGAGATCTCCCAGTTTCTTCTCTGAACTTTGCTAAGGACCCAATTCAGAGTTTGATCCTGTGATTACAGATTTATAAGGACAAAAAGGTATTGTCAGAATTTTTTTTTCAATAAACCATAGTATATGTTTGTTTAGAAAAAAGATTGTTATGAATGGCATGTGTATATTGCCCAGAAGATTTCAGAATGTTAACGGTCAATCTTGTAATTCACAACAGGGGCGTAATTTTTGCGGCAAATGTGGGGGGTACACGATGTCCGACACGCGATTACGCTGCCAGAACCGACTGTCAAATCCACGAATAAACAAAGTCAATCAGGCTTTTTTACATTCATAAATTTCAAAATTTTGTATGGTATGGCAACCTGCCCAAGCAGAAAGGTGGGACATGTCTTTTAGACCCCACCAAATTACGCCCATGGGTAGCTGATTCCAGGCTAGGGCTCCTGCAGTAAAAAGCGAGAGTTTATGACCACGATTTATGAAAAGCTTCTTACCACTGACACTACTGGTGTTATATGTGTGTACATCATGAGCGTAGGTCAGTTTGTCTGTCAAATAAGTTGGCGCACGATCGTGGGTGATTCGCTACATCAAAATCATCCTATTGTACAGGATGCGTTGTTTAACACTCATCAAGCTTAGTGCTTTGAGCATGTCCTCAATATGGGTCCTTGGGGCCGCTCTCTGATTTTTCAACATCACAAGTAAAATAGTTAATCAATTAAAGTTATTGAAGGAGATTACTTGAGGAGATTACTTGAGGAGATTACTTGATATTGGAGGGATAGCGGGGCAGGTATGTAAAAAAATTGTGCATTTATACATAGAAGCATAAAACGTACACTTTAAAAACATCTCTACAAATATAATTGGATAGGGAGCCACCCCAGATTTAGCATAGATGGCTACTGGCAGCCATTTTCCAAAATGGCCGTCAATTCTTCCATTTTGCTGCTTTCTCAGGTAGGGACGTTTGTCCACTGCTCAGCCTGCCTCTCTGCTGCAATTGCAGCAGTCCTGTCTTTACAAAACAGCGGTTGTTACATTTTTTCACCCATTCATAAAAGTAAAAGCAGAAATGTCAAAATTAATTTCCCATTATTAATATGATATATTTTTCATGTTATTTCATCAAATGTTATGGTAAAGTAACCCATTTGGTGAGAGGCAGCTGTTCAACGACAACGTCATGATGCATGATTTATTTTTTGACATGGGTTTCATTATTAGGCTCAAATCAATAGTAAGACCATTATTGGAGCTCATTTGACATTATGCAAAGAAAAAAAAAATTATTACCTCACATCAGATATGAAAATATTATTTCCACTTCTAAAAAGCATCAGTTAAATGAGCATTGAATTTTAGGTAATTTTCAAGTAACCTAATTTCATCCAAAAAGTATGTTGGCAAAATTTGGCATAGCACAGGAGGTTAGTAGACATTCTCTACTATGTGGTCATATTATTATTTTTGTGGTATATTTTAGCGCATTTTAGTGCAAAAGCTTTTTCTAAGAAATAGACACATTTTATTTGGTGTTTTTGTGCCAACCTGTGAAGATGCGTCATGCATTGTTTTCAATGATTTTTAATCAATTTTCTATAACGAATAACTAAAAATAGTTTTTAAAAAGCAGATGTGTAACAAATAGTTGCAAATAAAAAAGAAAGTAGCGGATTTCTTGCTACTTTGTAGGGGAGACCGGGGCTGGTTGTCACAGGGGCAGGTTGTCACAGTGTGTAAAACTCAAACATGCTACTATTTCTATATAAAGCATGCAGGAGCACCGCCATTCTGTATAAATGGCAAAAGAGGAGTGACTTAAACCTATCTGGTGAATATATACCTATATCATTCGAAATCTTGATGTCTATTGGACATTTTTTTAAATTCAGAATTCGGGGCAGGTTGTCACATTTTCGGGGCAGGTTGAATGAATGAAGGCCCACCAATCAGCAGGAAAGCATTCTGATCTGGAGTAGAATTTTTACAAATTTTTTTGAAAATTTTATATATAAATTTTAAATCCATTTATTTAAACACAATGTAATATCTGAATACATCTTCAGTCATCAATAGCATGTATAAAGCACAAATTTATATTTGTGTTAGTTTTTTTGGTTTAAAAGCCTGGTCCTAATAGGTAACAACCAGCTCCAAAAAGTGTGACAACCTGCCCCGCCTCTTTGTGACAACCTGCCCCGACTGATGAAAATTCCAAAAACGGGTGACCAAGGCCGTTGTTATCAAAATTTTCACTATTTGTTCTAATGATGATTTAAAGAAATGTTTACATGGTAAATGTATTAACCGTACCTTTTTCAACGATTATTTGATAAAGAATAGGATGACATGCAAGTTGAAGGCAAAAATTTACTTTTTGTGACCGGAAATTTTTAACAGACCTTGTGCCTACCAGACTCCCTTCCAGGGGTCAAGATTTTTCAAAAAGACTCCAGTGGGTTATAAAAGCAGTATACAATGATTGGTTGAGCTGTGAGACTCCATAGTTTAGTGCAATAAAAAGAGTGACAACCTGCCCCTGTGACAACCAGCCCCGGTCTCCCCTAACCACCTGCAACAAGTTATTAAATGTAGCAAATTGATGCTACTCCAGACGTCAACAGTGTCTGAGCTGTCCTATAAGGGTTGTTCAACTTTTAAGGATAAATAAATAAACTCATCACACCATATCTATTTCATTGTCTGTACACAATGATCAATTTTATCTGAAACAGATATAAATCATCGGATTTGAAAAAGAAAAAAATTCTGTCTAAATTGGAAGACCAGTTTGGGGGTTGTCAAAAAATGTACAGCACATGTATAAAGCAAAAAGGACAGAAGGTGTAGCAGATCCAGTGCTGGCATTTCAGGGTTTAAACACTCTTTTGGGCTGAAAATGTAAGCAATAAATTCATCAATGAATTTGGTGCATTTTAATTTTGAGTGTAGGCCTACGCATTTTCTGGTTCCACTGTTTCCACCACGCACTGAAAGATACACTTTGGATACAGCAACATTATTTTGCCTTTCACAAGTGTATCAAATCAATCTTGCAGGGTTTCATTGCTTAACAGCTTGAAAGTTAATTCTGCAAATTTTCTTAACTGTGTTTCGACCTTCCTGAATCCTGATCACAGCTTCAATGCTTGCTGTCACAATATAAAAGCCGCTGATCTCAGAATGAGGCACAAGTCACAAGTGGTTTGCTCAGGACTGCTCTCGGCTCCTCCCCCTGACAACTCCTTGACTACCTTGGCCCAAGTTGTAGGTATGTTACAAAACACTGGATGTTTTCCTATGTTACTTGAGTGAGCAGTTGTACAATTCTTGGACAGTACCTCTAGAAAAATGTGATTTTACCGATAATTTTATTGATTTCATCTAATGTTTTGATTATATAAGGTTACAGATAATCCCAGGCTGTTGATCTATTATAATCTCTTATCCATGCCTCAGTGATTTCTCATGCTAAAACCTTAACAAAGTGGAGACTCTAGTTCATCACCTTCAATTTCACAGATAACTGCACCAGGATTTTTTGAAAAGTAGCCAGGATTCGAGAGAAACATTTCAACTTCAATTTTATGAAGTTTCAAGAAAATCTATAGATCTATGCAGAAATGAGCTACAGGTTGCGCCATAATGACATAAAGATGAGAAATGCATTGAGAGTAAGTTCACCCACTGGTAAAACCTTCCTAGGCTGTTGCCTTTTAAAATATATCGCATTTCCAAGGATACTTGAGCACTACATGTATATTACTAAAATAATATATTAGTAGGGGCTGAGAGAGCCCATTCGGACATGGGGTGAAATGGGGCGATGGTCATATTGCTCTTTCATCTAGGAATTCTGTCACACTTCAGCTTTAATCCCTGAAGAATAGCAATAGTAATTTCTGACAATTCACAATTTTTTACGGAATTTTTTTAGAAGAAATTGAGAGAAAACAAAACGTTTGTTAAGGAGTTTTAGAATTTGTTGGTCTTCTCTCCAAGGTGTGTGATAATTTAGGAATTTAATTAAGACAATCTTGAATTTTTTTAATGAAAATGTTCTTCTGTCTCAGCCATAGATCTGATCTGCCATTTTCTCTTTTTTATGATACTCATGCTTGTGCAAATTTCTGATATTAGCATTACTGGAATTTGTTTCTCTGTTAAGGTATAGTATAAGTACACTATATTGATATTATCATACATGCATTTTTTCAAGATGAAGCATGAATAGGTTATAACGCAGAAATGACAATTGATAACGTCAGCAATTACATCATTTCACCTTTTCAGCTAAGACGTTGCAGATGAAAATAGCCTCAACTATTTTCAGGCTTTCTAGAATCCATTTTGGTAGGATTATCAACTCAAATACTGTATTTTCGCGGCTTTGCGTGGTTTCGCCAATTCTAAATGGATATAAAAATAAATTGCATATTTGAATTCCTGGCAAAAAGAGCTTTCAAATGAGTACCCGCATTAATGGGTCCCGTAAACTTGGAGTGGAAATTGAAAAAACGAAAATTATAAGTATTTTGAAGATTTCGGTTCTGAGGTTCATTTTGAAACTAATGATGCTACCATTCATTTGAAAGCTCTTCTTACAAGGAATTCAAATATGTGGTCTATTGAAATATTAATAGAAATTCCATAGAATTATGGAAAACCACGAAAATGCTGCATTTTCTTCAACAGTTATAACAAAATGGACCCTGACTACTCAGTTCAACCCAGGAATCAATTGATAGTGTTTTTTAGATCTTTAGAAGAAATAATGACCAATTTTTTCTTATGGTCCAACTGTAGGCACATCACAGAAAGCAGGAAAACGAGAGAATTAGCCGCCAATTTGGAAAATGGCTGCCATGGGTCAACCAGGTCAAATCTGAAGTGGCTCTCTATCTAAATTTATTCCTTAAGATGTTTTTAAACGATGTGCCAAGTTTCATGCTTCCATGTATAAATGCAATATTACTCCCCTATTCATGACAAATCTGCCCCGCTAGGATGCCCAGAGAAATTCGAGAGTTTGTTTGTTGGGCCCGCCAGGTTAGATGAGATGAAATGTTATGGGCATGGACTGATGAAAGAATGATACAAAGATTAATTAAATATCACAATTGTTAAACATTTCGAAATTAATCGGCGGTAAATATATGACAATCGTAGGATTTGTATAATATTTTATGTAGACCAGATATTTGAACCAGTGTTAGCCTATGTGACACTGTAGAGATGAACGCCATGAAAACTGCACTATTCGTGCTCATGGAGTAAAGACATGTAATATCTGCGTAGATATCCCCTTTTGACACAGAAAGTGATGTCAGATTTCACAGCCACCTTCCAAAACCCTAATAAGTCTGAGAACTTAAGGCCCATCTCAAAAATAATAAAGCCACACAGCTGGTTTTCACTGAGGGTAAAAAATTTTGATGACGACTGTATGCAACAACTTCATATTACAGTCTTGCCTTAAATACATTCTTATGCCAAAATCCTGAAAATTTCATGGCAATTCGTTAAAAGGTTATTGAGATAGAGATGAAAGAGCATCGGAAACATGCATTTTTTCACTTATTTAGCGTGACATAGACTTTTTCACCTGATAAATTCTTTCAGTTTTGACATGTTCCATTGCTATTTCCTTATACTTTTTGGCATCTCCACATCCCCAGGCTTCATAAATCCATTAAAACAAGCACTTCTATCCACTTGTTTTGACATGATTGAATTATTTGTGTTCAAAGGTTGACTTTGTAAAATTGAGTCAAATTTGAATGTTCCTGATCTGAAATGCTCTAGTTTCCCTTTAACATATTTCAGTTGAATCTTTTTGCCATTGAGATCTAGTATTATATCTACTTAGTAGTTTTGGAGGTTTTTATGATTGTGGAAAATTTGGTTCATGGAAAAATTCCAATGAATAGCTGGAAAGGTGAATGTGTCGCACGCGTAACGCCGATGGTACTTTCAAGTGGTACTGAGCTATAAAAGCTCTGTTTTTAATCTGGATTGGCTCAAAATATAGTAAATCTATGAAGCTTTATTAATCCATGAACTAACCCAAGTTTTTGACTGGTTTCTGGTGATTAAATTCAAAAGTTACGTTCGTCGCACGCAAAACACTCTGAGAAATTTTTATCGTATTCAATTTTTTTTCTTCTGACAAACAGTGAAGAGATCATTCTAGTATTAGTAGTTGGAGTACGTTTCATTGCCTAATTACAAAAATTATAACATTTATGGAGCATTCTTTGAAATTTGGGGCCAAATTGTCTAAAAAGGCAATAAACATTAACAAAATATTTTTTATTTTGTAAAGGGTTGTATTTTTCCCCCAGTTATGATTGATAATTAATATAAAATCGATTTGAATCAAAACCAGAACATTTTTTGAAGATTCATATCACACCAGT
Organism: Platynereis dumerilii; assembly: GCA_026936325.1. Classification (NCBI taxonomy): domain Eukaryota; kingdom Metazoa; phylum Annelida; class Polychaeta; order Phyllodocida; family Nereididae; genus Platynereis; species Platynereis dumerilii. The sequence continues at coordinate 774,482 of JAPTHN010000046.1, read as the reverse complement.
ACTGAAAATCAGCTTTTTATGTCGAAAAATGGGCCAAAAATCACACTTCTATCATCATTTGCTGAGCAGACATTCACTTCGGTGGCACTTATTTGGTATCAATTTGAAGCCCAGACATAGACGCATAACTTAGGTCAGTTAAAATCATTTTAAACGAAAACATATGCTTCTGGCCGTTCTGGGGTTAATATACGTAAGTTTTGAAAAGAAATTTCCGAAAAATTTAGAATAATTGGGTGTTTCCAAAAATATATTAGGTGTACAGTATATGAATGACAATCGTCCATAAGACTTTTAAAAATGTGCCAGTTGTTGTCAAATAAAAAAAAAGGATTTAATTTCATGACAAATTACCATTCAGCCCAGTTATGTTTCACTGCCATGAAAAACAAACTTTTAAAAATTCTGTAATATTCAGCTGTTATCAATTATTTCCACTCATCAAAGCACCAAGGAAAATATAGTTCCTGAAACTTAAATATGTTCTTTACAATATGCTTAGGTCATTTCATACAAAAATACATTTTAAAATTTTGATGGTCATGTGACTCATGTCACATTTTGGCTTCATTATTTTTGAGATAGGCCTTAAACGGGTTGTGGAGCACACAGGTTGCAGTCCCTGACTTCGGTTGTCGTAACAAGCTGTGAAATCCTCTATTGTGTGCAGTACATTCAACTTACAGATCTGGTCATGTTCAAAGCAATTTTGAGCAAGATATATTTTAAAATCTATCCAGAGAAATTTACTGCAAAGGCATTAAAAATGCCTTGAAATGGATGCTGCCTAGTTAAGAACAAGTCAGGTGAGGAATTCTCTCCCTAAACAAGTTACTCCTTTTTCTATTTTAATAGTTTGCTATATTACACCATTCGACACCTCTGCCAGCCAATCACAAGCCTGTATTTCTCTTCGATAAATCCCATATTCTTTCTTGTCTCATGTTTGAGTGTTTGAGTGTTTGACTCATGGTATAAGCCAGTTATTCACCATGGGATCAGAAATGTGTGTTTATCACAGCTCGGGATAAAGCCCTCAGGTGATAAATCACATATCCCCTCTCCCATGGTGAATAACCTATGTATCTTTAGAAATATCTCTATCTGTACTTTAGTGTACATAATTATAACAAAGTCAACAAGTTACAAACTATGTACCGGAAGGCTGTTCGTCAGATATATGGATTACCATATCGCACACATTGTGGAATTGTATCCTGCTTGCCCTATTGTTACTGCACTGAACATTTCTTCATACAACGTTTCTTGAAATTTGCCAATACAGTGCTCCAACATCAGTCAGAAATAGTGCGTTTCATGTTCAGAAAGGCATGCACCTCAAAACTGTCTGTATTTGGCTCCAACATGTCGTATGCCAGTGGCAAATTTGGTATTGAGCAAGAACGCTTTCTTCATAAATCTTGGCCTGATTTATTGCACATGATTAAGGGAGCATGTAATCTAGACTACAAAAACCAGGAAAATCTGATAAAAAGTGGTGTTGTTTCTGAACTCTGTCAAGTGAGAGATGGACTGTCTGAGTGCTCTTTGGACAATTTTGAAATCAATTTCATTATAAACAACATTTGTATATATTAACTAGTATTATTATTTTATTTTGTATATATGTCAAAAGCTCATCTACTGTATACCATGTTATCATGAGTATGAATAAACATAATATATATATATTATCATACATTGACAATTAAATAAGATAGTTACCGTTAAAGTAACAATTTTCATACCATAAAAATAATGACTCCCATAAAATTAGAATTTGTCTTCATAATGGTTGCCAAAAAGGAGAGGCAGCCGGTTTAGAGTGCAGTTAAAACAGATTATGACCCTCAATTCAATATTATGCTTCAAATTTCTTTAAATAATAGTTTTGTTTCGTCTATATAGTATGGTGCATCTGAATTTCAAATTTTGAAAAGCAATCTTCTGTAGTCATGAATTTGTTCTTATACACATTAAAAAAAAAATTTGTGTAAATTTCACATCAAACGGACTATGGTCTGATAAGCCACCACAGCTTTGAAAATTGTATATTGATTTTCTTACGAATGTCGTTTTTTCCAAATAACTCAAAAAGTAAGCCCCATACAAGGGGTTTTCCGTAAGTTCTGTCCAACTAGTCATAACTTTTGCTAGATTTGATGTAGAAACATGATATTTGGGTCAGATAATATTGACATAATTTGCAAATAACTCCTAAAAAATCAGATCATAAAATTCAAAATAAATGCTTATTCTGTTGCCATGGAAACCAGAAGTCATGAAATGCGGCCCAGACTATGTAGTGCTCACTAAAAATGAACTGAAAACCTGCTAGCATTATCTGTATCTTTTCATATTGAATTGAAGCATATTTATAATTTTTTTCATGAAATATAATCAGTCAATTGTAAAATCACTAAGAACAGTGGAAATTTGGTATTTTTGTTACATCTCACTTACTTTGCCATCACTCCTGCAGTGTCTCAGTTTTTTACGAGATGAGCAATTTTTTTGGATATGGATGAATCATATGTACTTGTTACATTTTTTTAAATTTTAATTGGATAAAACTAGTGTAAGAACTTTTTATCATACTTACAACCAAATAAAGATTGTACAAACTTTTTCTGAATGAAGAGAAGACACAATGGAAAACCTAAGAAAATAAGGCTTGGAAATGCCAAAAGTGACCTTAACATGAAGATTGAGGTATCATACGCAGAAATGGATAGAAAGTATGAGAAAATGTATCTCCAAGGTCCCAGTTATTAATTTTGGAAGTTGTGAAATGACTATGAATGTTTTGGAAAAATTTCTGCTCTATATCTCTTGTAATAATTACATATTTTACACGATATATCAAGTATGTGTCTGTTAACAAGCCCTCAGTCGCATTTCATGACTTTTGGTTTCCATAGCAACAAATCAGCAATTTATTTTTAACTCTAAGATCAAATTTTTTGGGAATCATTTGCAAATTATCTCAATATCAACTGACCCAAATATCATTTTTATATTAAAAATCTAGCAAAAGTTGTGACAGGCTGGACAGACCTTATGGAAAACCCATCGTAAAGAACAAGAAGTCTGCGAAACACCAACTGTGATCTTAATACAAGGACTATGAAGCATTGATTTTTTAAGGGATATAGGGTAAAAGGAAATGGACTTGACAGTTGGTGTTTCGCAGACTTCTTGTCAAGGTCAATATTACAAGAATTTGTGAAATGTTAGGGATTATTTTCAATATATTTCTTGTCCTGTAACCCTGGTAAAAATTACATTTTTTGACAAGATATAATGAATATGTGTCCCTGATAGTCCCTGGGCCGCATTTCATGACTTTTGGTTTCCCTCACAACAAATTAACCATTTATTTTTGTTTCTATGATCTGATTTTTTCAGGATCATTTGCAAATTACTTCAATATTATCTGACCCAAATATCATGATTCTGTATTAAATATTGCAAAAGTTATCGCAAGTTGGACAGAACTTTTGGAAAACCCCTCGTAAGTGTACAATTACTCTTGAAGTTGAATATAAATGTGGGGGTTTCTGAACATTTTGGGCCTCGACATATTTTTGTATGTCGAGGCCCAAATGGTTTAAAAGCCTGGTCCTAATAGGTAACAACCAGCTCCAAAAAGTGTGACAACCTGCCCCGCCTTTTTGTGACAACCTGCCCCGACTGATGAAAATTCCAAAAACGGGTGACCAAGGCCGTTGTTATCAAAATTTTCACTATTTGTTCTAATGATGATTTAAAGAAATGTGTATATGGTAAGTGTATTAACTGTATCTTTTTCAACAACTATTTGATAAAGACTAGCATTGCATGCAAGTTAAAGGTAAAAAATTACTTTTTGTGACAGGAAATTTTTAACAGTCCTTGTGCCTACCAGACTCCCTTCCAGGGGTCAAGATTTTTCAAAAATACTCCAGTGGGTTATAAAAGCAAAAAACAATGATTGGTTGAGCTGTGTGATTCCATAGTTTAGTGCAATAAAAAGTGTGACAACCTGCCCCTGTGACAACCAGCCCCGGTCTCCCCTACCATTCAAGCTACACCTATAGTACCTGGTAGGGGAGATTATTCCCTTGGCCCTCTTCATCAGTGTAGTTTCTGACGAACAGAAATCTTCAATTGAAAAAGATCTGCTATTCATCAAACCAGAAGATGCTTCTCTACCAAAAGCAAGGTTCAGTTTGGGGCATGTCCAATTATTGTAAAATTTACACGCAATGTGTCTAAGGAGTGGTAGAACAAACTTAAGACTACAGAGAATTGAATTTCAGACTTTTGAAAAAGCCATGTTATTCTGATGCACCCTAGTCTATAGATGGATCATGATCTCACACCATTGTCTATAGGATAGATACAGATAGATATGGCATTTGCAACCCTCCAAACCAAGTTCTTGTCACTCGCGAGGGTTGATTGATCCAATAGAAGAGAGCGTTTCATATGGTCCACTTTTATTTTGCATTTTACTCCTTCTCACATAGTACAGAATTTTAGATAACATTTATGTTGGGTGGAATGATCCTGAATTCAGTCTTGACTCAATCTATTACTAGAAAGATAAGGTTATGATTGCTTGACATCATGGAGATTAAAAGAGGTTGCCGTATTCATGTTTGAATGTAATTTCATTGTCATATGTTGGATGAAAATTGTGAAATTCAAATCCTCACTCATGGAAAAATACAATCACAGCCTCAGAGTTTACTGCTCATTTAAATGAATGGAAATGTTAGAAGGCTTACTTCTGGGTTTAAAATGTTGTGTTTATATCTTTCTTAGACATGCTTTAATTTTTTTTAAACTACATAAAGCTTTCAATATACAGATGAAGGATGACGAATTTGTTTAATAACAACCAAAGACTGAAAATATGGGGAATTCGGTTTTTTCTTTTTTCAGTATTTTTGCATTTATATGGTGTTATAAACAATGTGTCACATTTACTTGAAAAAAGTCACAAAATATGTTCATTTCATTGTTTTAACCTGATTGAAATTCCTAAGAGAGCTGAACTCAGAACTAAACTCAGAACTCAGAACAATTTATTTACACATGATCAAACAGTAAAAAAAAAAATAATAATAATAATAATAATAAATTAAAAAATAATAATAATAAAAATAAATATTTAAATGAAAAATGAAAAGAGTAATACAATAATAATGAATGCTTAACATGATACACAATAGGAGAATGTCAAATCAAACAATACCAATAAAACGAATAAACAAAGCAAAATATGATACTGATGACCATGTGATGGAGCTTCCTGAAGACTAGTGAGTCACTGCCAGGAAGCACCTTATGATAGATGGAGATGATAAAAAAAAGAAGAAGAATGTAAAAGTGAGCAGTGAGAATGAAGGATGAGAATGTGAATGAAAAAGAAGCCATAGTGGGTTTCCTCCAAACAGAATGTTTAATTTAATGCTTGTTACGGGTCAGCAGCAATGAACAACAAACACAGATAGTTAAAGTTTACAATTTTAATAAAACAATAAAAATATTTACAGTTACAATATTCACAAGTTTTAAAATTGTGACCCAGAATAATTTAACCACTTATCTGTGTTATCCTATGGCTGAATGTCCATAGAGAAAGTTCCGGAAGCCAGAGGTCCTTTGGTATTGCGGAATGTCCAATAAAGTCCGTGTGAACTATAATCCACTGAAAATAGCGTCCATATAAAAATAATCCAGAATCCTGAGTCCTTGTATGGTGTAATCCCGTAAATCCAGTATAATATCCAGTGTAGTAATGCCCAACAGAAATACATGAAATATACAGTATGATTGACATAAAATACACATACCATTATAATAGTAATATTTATATAATAATAACCATATACAGTAGGAATGATATAAAATACCCATACTGCATTCACAAGGATATATACAAAATTTGTCATACGTCACATGCTGTTGAGGTAAGCTGTAGGAGTAACCAAAAAAAAAAAAAGCTGACGGGTTCATTGAATTTTCAAGCTTGTTCATAGTGTTATAAGGCATTTTACATGTATTCAAGTGATGAGTCAAAAAAGATTTTAAAAACTTGAATTTTTTTAAAAATTCCCAACAGATTTTTTTAGTTTTTGTCTCAAAATGTTCATATGATCTGATAGTTGCAGGTGGTTTAGGTCCCGTTTTTACTTCATTTTTTTAATAATAAATGTTTCTTCAGGAGCGCTGTGTATACATTTTTGTTTTCCAATTTAGACTGAATATTATCATACATTTTTATCTATTTTCAGTGAAAGATAATCCAATATGGCTGCTGGATTAAGCGATTCATGTAATGCTGCAGCTGCCATGAGGTTCCTTGCAATCGTATTTGGATGCACAACAATTCTGACTTTGTTATATTGTCTTGATTATGAACAAATAGTCACCATAACTCAAACTGCATATGTTAGTGCTACTTCTGAGCAGAATAAGGCACTGGTGAATCAAATGAAAAAACCACTTCAGATACAAACGAAAACGTCGGAAGAAGATGGCGGACCTGCAACATCAGAGGCTAACAACATGTATTCCTGCTCACCTATGTCCACGTGTGTTAAATTAAAGAAGTTTTTCACAGAAAACTGGAACTCAACTAAACCTAAAGCAGCAGTTTATATCTTAACAAGAGCAAGTGATGCAAATGAACTGAAAAAGGCTTTGAAAGATTTGGAAACAAACTTCTTATCCAAGTTCACCTACCCTGTGATTATTTTTTATGAGAAGGATTTTGTCCCACTTATTCCAGCATTGAAAAGTTTGACAAAACTGAACATCTTTTTTCAAGAAGTCCAATTCGAAGTTCCAAATTACATATTTCCCGCGGCCGATCAAGTATTTGAACAGTGTGTAAAGCACGATCGGGGTGTGGGATATAGGCACATGTGCCGGTTTCATTCAAAGACAATCTACGAATTGCCACTGATGCGCCAATTGGAATACTATTTACGTCTGGACGCTCATAGCTACATAACAAAGCCTGTGCCTTATGATTTGTTTAAAAATATGAAAGACAAAGGCTTAATCTACTTGTACCCTTGTTTTGCCCATGACGGACCCAAATGTGTGAGTTTCTTGTGGGATGCTGTTAAGACTTTTATTGCTGTCAAACGTATCAAGCCACATTTTTTCAGTGAGATCACAGTGGCTAAGGTATTTTATACCAATTTTGAAATGGCTCGTATGGATGTTTTTACTTCTATAAGTTACATGAACTATATCAACTTCATCGACCAATTAGGAGGAATATATCACAATCGCTGGGGGGATGCCCCAATTAAATCTCTTGGTGTCAGTATTTTTGTACCAAGGAATAAAATAAAAAGAATTTCTGACGTCACATATTATCACAGAAAAGCGCTTCATAACAAAGAAATTTGTTATTAATTAATAATATGCCGAATGAGGTGTATGGCTTATTTTGTTATTGTTGGGATTGTGTAGATTTTCGTATTTAGGGTTTTACAGTTTTGTGCACTAATTTTTCTTAGACATCACCAAGATACTTATACCATTGGAAAAGCCGGGATCAGGTTAATGCCCTGCTACAGCTAAACACTGTTAACCCTCCAAATTGGTGTCTAACCAATCGCACCCTGCCTATTGCTACTGCAGGAATTGTATTGTGACAATATCTTTTCTCGTGGTTGCTTTTTTTTAAACTTAGAATTAGGCCTCTCCAATGGGATTGGTATACAGTGCAACCTAAAAACACAACATTTTCTGTTAAAAAAAGAATTTCAGTGAATTCCAGGGGATCAGTTACTTGTGTTTCTGCTTCTTCTTCTGTTTGTCACTTGGCAGATTGAAATTGCTGAATATTACGCCAAGGTTGTTGATCTGCTAGAAAGAAGTGAGGCAATATATATGTGATCTTCTCCAATCGTTTTAATAATTGAAACCTGGGTGTACTCTTAAATGTGACATGTACATACCATACAGCAAGGGACACCAAGAAGCGTATTGCGTCACTATGCCCTACAAAATAACGTACACCAGAAAGAATTTCACATAGGACTCAATATCTACAATTACGAAATGGCTGAAAAGTCACGTGATAGTAAAATGGTTATGTGTGCTGGACATTTTTCTAAAACTTGATTGACGTGTAAGTAGATTATGATGTTTGAAAGTTACACAATAAAATCAAGTTTATTTCCAAGTTGTTATGGTTATTGATACAATTTTGTCAATTTGAATACCCATTGCTTGGTTTCATTGTATTGTTCATATATCATTTTCTGTAAAATTGCCATAAACCAATTGAAAGCAAAAAACCTGTGATTGATAAGATAGATATGGTAAGTGCAGTCCTCTGTAAGCCCAGTTCTTGGCAGTAATAAGGGTTGATTGATGAGATTGAAAGGAACGCAGGAGTCCTCCACCTGTCACACACTTGTCCCATGTGAGGGATCTTTCACTTGCCCAGCAGAGTCTACAACAGGCCATCAATTCCACATCTTATCTGAGCGACATCCAGCTGGAATTTTACAGATGCAGATGTACTGAAAATTTTGAGTTCCACACTTAGGGTTCAATCCCATGCAGGCAAAGACCTTCAGCAGAGCAGGACATGCCTCTAACCACTGAGCTACCTGATACCCAGTCAGTCACTGATAAATAATATGATCCTTTACTTCTGACTGACAACAGTCTGCTCTGTAAGCAGGTGAGCCAGCGAGGCTGCAGACTGACGAAATTCAAGTCGAAATGGGTATCGAATTGGCTTCTTGGTCACTGGAACTGCTGCCCCTAACGTCCACGCTGTTGCCTATCAGGTCCGCGCTCAGCAGAACCCAGCAGAATTGAGCTAGATATTCTCAAAAATGCATATGTGCGAGGACGTGAAATAGAGCACCAAAAGTGAAATGTTGTAGCCTGCTCGCTGACGCTCGCAACTGAATCATCCTTCTGTTAACTTTAAAGTAATGTCCATTTGACTGAGAGGCTGGTAGAACTGACACACGAGTTTCACCTTTTACTGATGGTCTCTTTGTGATTTGAGCATAGGCTATATGCTGTTTTAACTGAATCTGTATGGTTCCCCCTAGACTATCGTGTCTGGATCCACCACTACATCCATACGCAGCTATACCCATGCGACTCTCGATAAACTTTGTGAGGCAGATTTTACAGTGTGATAGAGATTGATTCTTGGCCACCCCATCAAAATTTGAGTGGAAGGTTTCATGCAGCTTGGAGTTTCAATCATCCTTCGTCTGATTGCCGTGTCCTCCACCTATACTAATTAGCCTCCCAAGTGCATGAATTCAGGATGTCAAGCTCCAATCATCCATCCATTCATGCAGCATCAAGCAACACAGGGATATTTGTAGACTTTAGTGATCATCATGTCTTGCTTCTCACTTCCAACACATCTGTGCAGAAAAGATGATCTTGGATAGATGTTCACTAAATTACTTTCTGCCATTATTTTGAAACCAACCAAGCCATTTCTTGTCAAGTGTCCCAGAAACGATTACAGGTGATTTCATTAGTACGCGATTCTTAGGTTCTAGACCCACCAAATACATGACATTTTCTGTTAATCTGATTGCTTTAGAAGCAACAGAACGTCATACAGTTGATATATCAAACGTAGCAAGTGCCTGTTAAGCATTGATTCCTCACAGCCAAGTGTGAATGACAAGGATCGCATGCTAATGAAATTGCCTGTAAGGTAAAACTGTAGTTGATTAATTATTTACAAGTTGCCTGGTCACATGTCTCAGCTAGTTGTGAGCATGCATAAGATATGGGATTCTAATAATAACAATTAAATTTATTTTAAGCAATCAAATAGATCGATAGAAAGATAGATATGGTTAGTGCAGCCCTCTAAGCCCAGTTCTGGGAGCTCACAACAGTTGATTGATGAGATTGAAGGGAGAACAGGGGTCCTCAAAATGTTACACAGCTACCCCATGTGAGGGATCTTTTACTTGCCCAGCACAGACACTGATATGAGTGGCCACCAATTTAACATCTCATCCGAATGACATCCAGCTGAAATTCTGCTCATGAAGATTATGACTTGAACGTCAGTGGCGTCCCTATGGGGGGGCACAAGGGGGCACGTGCCCTCCCATATTGGACCTGTGTCCCACAGGTGCTCCTCCATATGAGCTTTCCAGCTAAATATACAGTTAGTATAGAGGGTGCCCCCCCCCCCGGAGAATCCCGTGCCCCCCAGGTGCCCCCTCGCTCGAGACCGTCTGAAAATGCCACTGCTGAACGTCACTGCCAAATAACTTTACTGGTACCCTGATTTTGGTGGGTATGGATTAAGATTAAACAAGCTCAAAATAATTATCTTGTCATTATTCTTATGTTCAGAATGATCAAGCAGATCAATATTGTATTGGTATCAACAAAATGTTTGATCTGTTTAAGCAAATTACACAGCTTGTGAATACACATTGAAAGTACATGGTGTAAAGTCCTGATGTGCTTTTCATCTGCAACTATATGAAGTATCATAGTATTGGTGAATGCAGTTGTTTTGCAGAATTTGTTGTGTCTCTACCTATATAGCAAAATGCAGTGCATAGCCAATGCATAGGTCTATTTGAGTGTACAGTGTATTAGGGTGATGTAGTGTTTTGCACACTTTCTATACATGAACTGGTCCATCCTATAAACAGTTAAAACTCTGGTCAGATTTGAATGCCTTTTCATTTAGATTACAACAACTTGTCTAGCCACAAAAAAGTCTCATAACTTATGGCAGCCCAAAAGGACAATACAAGGGATGCAAAACCACGGCGGCAAAGATTGTCTTGTTGCACTCGGGGCTAGAAAAGATTGACTGTTGTTGTGGTATTTTGCTTGTGCGAGACCTTTGGGCACTGGTCCTCATAAAGTAGTTGCAAAGAAGCTGGCTTGCCATCATGCAAATCTTGTATAGACCACATTATCTTTCTAGCAGCTACAACAGGACCTTACCTCCTATGAATGGGCCAAGAGTATATGGGGGGTCTAGAGGGAGAAAGCCATAACTCATAGTAAAGGCAGTTTTGTCAGGTTGTCAGTCAAGTCTCTTCATTCCACTTGCACCATCTCGGAGATCTCACGGTGACCCACACTTAATTACTGGACTTCAATTTAGGACGCACCTATATGAAGCCACAAAAACCTTCTCAGCTGGACTTCAGATCATTGTAATTACTGGAAGTGACCTTTCACAGTGCCTCTCACAAGCATCAGTGTCTGATTTGCTTCTTGCTGTGACCTCTTATTTTGTTGTTGCTTAAACTAATAACACAACTTTTGGTTTTCCACATCAGCCTTCACACCACAATGAACTACTATGATCCATTCTAATGCCAAAGGTCAGCTGTCTTTTCAACAATGTCTTTCCCAGCATCTTAGTCAGGAGAAATTGCTTGCCCACTTCAAGGCTTGATTGACAACCTGACAAACTGCCTTGTTTCTACAAGTTATGGCTTTCTCCCTGGACCCCCCCATATATTATTGGCAAATTCATAGTGGACTTCTCTATTGGCTACGGTCCTGTTGTGGCTACTGAAAACATAATGGATCTGAGCTGAATTTGCATGATGGCAACTCTGCTTCTTAGCAACTACTTTATCATGAGCTGAAGTGCCCTGGGGCAATGGCCGCGAGAAGTACTGCAGCGAAGGTCAATCTTTTTGGGTCCGAAATGTTTCAAGCCAAAATCTTTGCTGCAACAATTATTCACCCCTTGTATCGTCCATTTGGGCTGCTAGATGCTGCGAGACTTTTTGTGGCAAGGCAAGTTGCTGTAATCTAAATGAAAGGCAGTTCAGATGTGCCCAGTGCTTATAGGATGGACTAGTTCATGTATAGAAAGTGTGCAAAAGGCATTCATCACAATAATAAACTGTACGCTCAAATAAACCAATGCATTGGCTATGTACTGCATTTTGCTATAAGAAGACAGGACAAAATGTGCATTCACAATATTCCGATACTTCATATACAGTGTATTTGCCCATGGATTGTGGACTTCACACCATTTACTTTTCAATTTATGTATTCATAAGATTTGAAATTTGGTCAAACAAATATATTAGTTACAAACATGTGTGGCATTAAGCAGCTTTTATTTTTACCTTAATGGCGGTTTGGTAACTTTATTGTATATTCCTCATTAAAAAATTCCAAACTACTTTGAATTTTATTGAGGTCAGCAGTTTATAGTTGGTTGGTTTAAAGAAGTTATAGTCAGTAACACAATATTTCATGATCATGCCTATCGCTCTACAAGTTTGAAGTTGATGCAGAATTTAATAAGATTGAAATATTTGCCAATTTCCCTTGGCATTCTGTTTGAAGTGGATTCAAATTGCTCTATTAATTACTTCCTCAAAAAACCCTGATGGAAAAAATGACAAACTATCACTATTAGACACGTTTCTCTCACTTGATATTATTGAAATAATCGATCCTGTAAGGAAAAACTGACAGATTGCAGAACATATCTCACCCATCCTCATGTAGTAAGATCATAGAATTCTGCGTAAGGACTCAAGAGTGATTGTTCGGGAAATTTCCAAATATCTCGACTTTTTAGGATTTGTCAGATTAAATCTGAAATTTGGAGCATGTAGTTTTAATTATTTGCCAAATTGAAACAATGCTTAACCTCGTATCGCATTTAGTGGAAAGTTTCAAACATTCATGAAGCCTTTCCTTTAAACTGAACACACAGAAACACCAGAAGAACCAATTGTTTTAGAGGAAAGTGTCTGTTGAGTGGTGTTTGGTTGTTCGGTCTGATTATAAACAAAATGTAATACAAAATTCTAACATTCTATTGATCGCAATGTAATATTGATTTGTTTGAGCATTTGAAAGTATGAAAATAAAGAAATGAAAAATATTTTCTCATACATTTAATCTTTGTCAGTGCGCATCAAAATCATTGTGTCACTGCAATTATTCAGAAGAGAGTTCACGTCAGGCTGACCAAAAATTTATAGCTGAGCTCTGGGTAAACCCCTCTTGGAAATCCCAGAATTTCGCAAACGTGTTCCATTTCTCTTCTCATCAAAATCCGAAATCAACCTGGAGAAAAACCAGAAGTAAACCTGGTGAGGAATGCATGAACCCTTCTCACATGCAACTTTCAACTTATCAGTATCTTAATCTGTGATTGCTTAAAAAACATTTAATTGCAATTACTAAAATCTCCTATCTTGTGCATTCTCACAACTGGCTGAGACATGCAACACATGCAGCTTGGAAAAAATTAATCAACTACGGTTTTAGTTCACTTTTTTGACGCATGGGACACATTACCATAATCATTTCTGAGAAACTTGACATTGTTCTTTCGATTGCAAAAATTGAGTAGCATCAATGCAAATGCAAGTTGGTGAACATCTATCCGGGATCATTGTTTCTGCAAGCACAATGGCAGAAAGAAGCAAGTTACCACTAAAGCAACTATCAGAGGTCTCACCTGATGACTGTTTTATGTTTCTTCTTTTCATTTAGACTGAAGTTAACAGAGGCCCACACGTTTCATCAAAGATCACTTTATCATTTGTTTTGTAGTGTCCCTCAGAAACTAAACACTACTCATTTAAATAATTTGTTGTCGAAACGAAAATTAGATTCCACCAAGAGTCTTCATATTTCATTGTGTCCTGCTTTCACGCAGGCAGCAATAGATGGTTTGATTTATTACCATCTATACATGTACAACATAATCACCTTATTAAGTACTAACTTATTCTCTATCATCTGTTTTGGAATTTCCTCTGGTGCCTTAAACATTGTGTCAGCCTGGACAGGTTTAGCATGGGATACGCATGTTGATAAGGTACATAGGGATTGAAGAGGGATGTGTCATTATTGTCCAAGGAATGAGCAATTACAGGGTATATTGCCCTAAAAACCTAACAAGTTGTTGTGTAGCAATGGCGACGGTTTGGAGAACTAGTGATAAATGAGATATGTTTTTTGTATGAGGAAAAGTTAAATAAATCTGATAATGTTTCAGTAGGTGGAGGAACATCTCTTGGATTTGGATAGAGTCTGTGCTGTGAAAACCAAGCTCTTACATTTAGCAGAATTTTTCTTCAAAACTCAAAATCAGCTGAGAACAAAACATGAAGAAAAACAAGCTGGTGAGAAATGCATAAATGTGCGTGCAACTCTCAACTTTCCCATGTCATAATCTGGGATTGCTAACAAAAACTTGCGATTGTAATTATTAAAATCCCATATCTTGTGCGTTCGCACAACTGGATGAGACATGGGACACAGGCAGCTTGGAAAAAGTTAATCAACCTCACATTTCTGGTTCAGTTTTTATATAAGGGCACATCACCAAAATTGTTTCTAAGAAAATTTTCTATCCGAAATGGAACAGCATCAGTACTCAGGTCTTCTCCACAACACATCCCTCATAGCATTCAGAAAATTGCTGTAAACAGTAAACAGAGCTCGAACTGAAAAGCAAGGCACCATTGAGTTCCTTCCACCAAGAACCAACTATCATCAAGTACAATCTATGGAGATGTATTTTGTCGTACTAAGCCCAATAAGGTGACCATATCGACTACGTCTTGCACGTTGAAAACCGTCCGGTTGTGGGGGCAAATGGAATGATTTATTTAACATGGAATTGAAAATATTCAACACCTTCCAATCTCATGTGTTGTCCCCGCCAAGGGTGTTATCTCAAAGAGTGAGCAGTCAGCAGCTTTCTTTCTTTTAACCTCTACTGAGTATAATCCAAAAAGGAATGTTATGGAATGAGGACCAGAAAGTCTCAAGACTTCCCCATGTTGCCCTAAGGGAGGCTCGCATAGTCTCCCACGCCATGGATGCCATTGAAGAGCGGCTTGAATTTTTTAAGAAAATGCGATCAGGTTGCTTTAAAAGCTTCCATACGGAAGAGACATGCCAAGTGAAAGAAAGCCTTCTTTCAAAGCCATGACACCTGCAAAGAAATTGACAATTGGTCAGCAAAACACCAAAGACTTTAATGAGTGAAAATAAGGGAAACTTCTTTAGTTTCAGTGCAGCATGACAGAACTTTAGCAGATCTTCTGGATTTGAGAATAGGGTTAATCCACAGAATATTTCAAGTGGGGTACTGATTATGAACCATACAGATAATGTTTGCATGCGCCCAGAATGATTTTCACTTCTTTATTGTTATTGTTCCAAATGCTCAAACAGATCAATATAACATTCTATCAACATAAATGTTACATTTCTGTTTGCTGTGTAATCAAGCCTAAGAACCAAACACCACTCAACAAACACTTTCCCAAAACAATTGGTTTGTCCTCTCTTCTGGTGTTTGGGTTTGTCCTCTCTTCTGGTGTTTGGGTTTGTCCTCTCTTCTGGTGTTTTCTGTTTGCTCAGTTTAAAGCACAGGCTTCATGTTTAAAGGCTTTCACCAAATGAAATGCAAGGTTAACAAATGTTTCAATTTTGTCAATCATAAGAGATCCAGGCTTCAAATTTCAGATTTGATGCAGCAAAGCCGAACATTTTAGATATTTCCATAGTTCCTCCGGTAATCACCTTAACACAAGATTGTAAAAGGGATGAATACAGCTTTACCATCGATTGGTTAATTCAATAATACCCAGTGAGAGAAACATGTCAAAACAGTGATAGTTTGTCATTCTATCCATCAAGATTTTAGAGGAAGTAATTAATGGAGCAGTTTGAATCCACTTGAAATGCTGAGGAAAATTGGCAAATATTTCAAGTTTATTAAAGGTTATATCAACTTCAAACTTGTTCAACAGATGGACATGGCCATGAAATATTGTGTTGATGATGCATGTTCTGTTTTAAGGGTACATGGTGTTATATCCTCAATCCATTGGCATGATGCATGATTTTCATCTTTAACTCTTTGAACTATCGTACTATTTTTGAAAAAAATTGCTTTGCTGACTTTTTTGTCATGTTGCGATCTACTGATATATATAGTAAAATGTGGTACATTTCCAATGCATAGTTCTGTAGGATGGCACAGCGTATAAGTTTGATGAATGTCTTTTGCACACTTTCTGCACATGAACTGGTCTATCCTATAAGCTGTGGGCAGATCTGAACACCTTTTCATTTAGATTCTGCCCAATTCTCTAGCAACAGAAAGTCTCGTAATTTACGGCAGGCCAAATTGACAATACAAGGGATGCATAACCCTGGCAGCCAAGATTCTGGCCCTCAACATTTGTCCCGGGCCAAAAGTGGTTGACCTTAGATGTGGTGTTTTGCCTGGGCAAGGCTCCAAGGCACCAGAGCTCATAAAGTAGTCGCTAAGAAGCAGACTTGGCATCATGCAAATTCAGTACAGATCCATAATGTTTCCAGCAGCTACAACAGGACTTTCTCCAATAGGGGAGTCCACTGTGAATGGGCCAAGAGTGTATGTGGTTCTACAGGGAGAAAGCCATAACTAAGTAACAAGGCAGTTTGTCAGGTTGTCAGTCAAGCCTTGAAGTGGTCAAGCAATTTCTTTAGCATAAGATACTGGGCGAGAAATTGTTCAAAAGACATCTGACCTTGGGCATTGGAGTGCATCATGTAGCTATAGCCACAAGAGCTACTACTGTGGTTTATTTCAGTGTTGTTGAGGATATTGCGGAATAGCTTTGGCGAAAATATCATGAGAAGGTTGAACCACTGCAGATGTGTGAACAACCATAGAGCGAAACCCAAAAAAAACAAAGCTAACAAAATGACAGCTAAACTTATTATAATGTTACATTATCGTGCTAATGATTGAACTGTAAAGGTTTCTGGGATATGAGTATGCAGTTTGATCAAGACTTACATATTTCACATTCATTATATTTATAGTACACGGTGAGCAATTGTCCCAAATTTCCCTTCTCAGCTTTGTCTAGGATCAAGATAGGCTTAATTAAATTAACAACTTAGCAACTACAACCAAAATGTTCACAGTGAAACAAAGTCTTAACATGCAGTCAATTTACAGCAAGTTGTGTCCAGTTGCATTCAGATTCTCCTGCAATGATATTCATCCTTGGTACACCAGTGAGAGGCTGGTGTTACTCAAGCCAGTGCGAACTGTTACTTTCAGTATTCACAGTGACCTGAAGTCCAGCAGAGAAGGTTTTGGCGGCTTCATATAGGTGGGTTCAAAATGAAAGTCCAGTAATTAAGGTGTGGGTCTATTCAGGTCTTATTTAACACAAGCGAGAAGTAAACCCATAGGGTGAAACTAATTGTTTTAGGAGACAATCAGTTCCGTGGTGTTTGGTTTTAAGTTCCGTTACAGAGAAAATAAAAATGTAGCCTTTGATTTTTAAAACGTGTACATTGTAGGGGCAGTGGTAGAAAATCAATAAGACAGCCTGTCAGTGCCAGTAGCTTAAAACTTCGTTAATGCCACATTAAATTTTAAATTTGAAAAGTTCCTATGATGGAAATTTGCTCTAGCAATCTATTTTCGTGTTCAATTTATTGAAAACCCTTCAGTGAACAACATCTGGAGACTGAAACTAATTGTTTAGGAAGGAGTTTGTTGAGCAGTGTTTGGTTCTTTGTTACAGAACAAACAATGAGTTTCTTCAGATTAATGGCATTGATTACAAAGTGTCCCTTAGTTTTAGGATCTCTAAAACTGTAATTGCATCTAACCACAGTACGGTCAGCTAAGCATTTTGGATCCAAATCAAGAAATTCTATAAGTGCTCTGCAAATTTAAAATCCTGGTTTATCACATTTATGTTTTAAGGTGAAATTGGGCATGAAAGTAAGTTTTTTCTTCTCATTTAGGCAGTGCAGCCTTCTGTTAAGTTTAAAGTAATGTACATTTGACTGAGAGACTGGTAGAACTGACACACATCTTTCACCTTTTACTGATGGTCTCTTTGTGATTTGAGCACATATCTCAAAAACATTGTCCATATGCATGTACAGGAAGCTATTGTCACATCTTTCTCTTTACTGAACCAACTGATTGTTTTTGCCGTTTTAACTGAATCTGCTTGGAGATTCTTGTTTTTTGCACAAGTATACTGATATTCAAGTTGATAGGTTTACCCTATTTTCATTTGTAACATGCACTTAACATCTCACTGACCATTTGTCCGCCTGTTTGTAGGTGTCATGGCTTTCACAGAAGGCTTTCTTCACTTGGCATGTCTCTAGTAGTTTTCCGGGAGGGTCTTTAGAAGCAAGCTGATCACAGTTCCCTAACAAATTCAAGGTGTTCTTTAATGGCAGACCTGGCCCAGGCGACTTCCCATTCTTACGCAGAGAGAGTAGGAGATACACTGTTGAATTCAACAGTAAATTAAATCAGTATTTTGTTTTTGTTTAACATGAAGTAAAATAGTAAGAAGGTCTCAAAATTGAGATGTTTAAATAGGTGAAAGGTTTTGTGAACTCCCTTATTAATATTTAAGTTGTGATCAACATAGATAATACAACTGCTTTATGGCTGTTATAGTTCATATCACCTTAACATGGCCTCAAACCCTCAACATACATTGGTCCCTGCATAATATTAAGACTGCCCCTTCTTATTCATTAAGTGGTCCCTCGTGGGGGTGCGGTCTCCCATCGGGGTGCAAAATACCCTAAAAATACTACTTAGTGCGGGAGGAATGCGGTCACACAAGACAAGTGGGTCTTACAACAGGGGGTCTTACCATGCAGGGACCACTGTATTACAATCATGTGACAAACTTTCCATTTTGCGTGCTGAAATTCAACACACATCTGGTTGAAGGTAACAGCAAATTCAACAAGTATTGGTTTCTTCAAAATTATGGCAAAACGTAGCAAATGCAGTTCATGTGATTGGTTCAGGCACTGAATTACATATTTAAATATCTAATTTGGATACCTTAAAGACATGTATTAAAGCCACTTCCTTGTCCTGGTGGTGCTTGTGACTGTTGTTCTTTCTCTGTTGATCTCATCTACTTTTCAAAACTAGGCTGCTCACTCAAGCAGAATATTAATTTTTCATTGCTTCCTTGTCCAACAAAGGGCTTTGGAGGACTTTTATTGCATGTGGACCAATCAGGCAAGCTGAAAATGCTATACGGATACTGAGAAAACAAGCCTGAGAAACAATACGAAATGAATCTGCTGTGACATGTCGAATGCTCTTTGACATGGATGATGCGACCTCAGTGCAAGTTGATTCACATCCCGCATGTCAGTGGTAAGCCTTAGATAGCTCACACTATGATTGCGCTGTTAATAAGCTCAATTGAGTGTCACCAAGATCTTCGTTTGCTCTGCACATTCCAAGTCATTGGTCTTTTACATGTTGCAATGAATTTCACAAACATCTGAAAGTGCATGATAATTTACAGACTGACAGGGAGAGATGTCCTAATTACAACTAATTTTACATTTGCACTGATACAGAAGTCCATGTACTTCATACATTGTCGAACAATGCAACAAAAATTGAACGATCTATAAAAAAAAAGTAAGCATACAGTAAAAACTAACATCAGTGGCTGATTTGCTTCTTGCTGTGACCTCTTAGTTTGTTGTTACTGAAACTAACAACACAAGTCTTGGTTTTTCCACATCAGCCTTCATACCACAATGAACTAGTATTTCTCCATCAAAAGTACTAAATGATCCACTCCGATGCCAAAGGTCAGCTGTCTTTTCAACAATTTCTTTCCCATCATCTTATGCATGAGAAATTTCTTGCCCACTTCTCAGTCTATAGTACTACACGATGCACCCTAATGCCCAAGGTCAGATTTCTGTTGAACAATTTCTTGCCAAGCATTGTATGCTAAAGAAATTGCTTGACCACTTCAATGCTTGAGTGACATCCTGACAGACTGCCCTGTTATTACAAGTTAGGGCTTTCTCCATAGACCCCCCATACATTCTTGGCCAATTCATAGTGGACTTCCCTACTGGCTACGTTCCTGTTGTGGCTACTGAAAACATAGTGGATCTGAGCTGAATTTGCACGATGGCAACTCTGCTTCTTAGCGACTACTTTATCATGAGCTGTAGTGCCCTGGGGCTATGGCCGAGGGAAGTACTACAGTGAAGGTCAATCTTTTTGGGTCCGAAATGTTTCAGGCCAAAATCTTTGCTGCAACAATTATTCACCCCTTATATTGTCCATTTGGGCTGCTAGATGTTGCGAGACTTTTTGTGGCAAGGCAAGTTGCTGTAATCTAAATGAAAGGCAGTTCAGATGTGCCCAGTGCTTATAGGATGGACCAGTTCATGTATAGAAAGTGTGCAAAAGACATTCATCACACTACTAAACTGTACACTCAAATAAACCAATGCATTGGCTATGTACTGCATTTTGCTATATGAAGACAGGACAAAATGTGCATTCACAATATTCCGATACTTCATATACAGTGTATTTGCCCATGGATTGTGGACTTCACACCATTTACTTTTCAATTTATGTATTCATAAGATTTGAAATTTGGTCAAACAAATATATTAGTTACAAACATGTGTGGCATTAAGCAGCTTTTATTTTTACCTTAATGGCGGTTTGGTAACTTTATTGTATATTCCTCATTAAAAAATTCCAAACTACTTTGAATTTTATTGAGGTCAGCAGTTTATAGTTGGTTGGTTTAAAGAAGTTATAGTCAGTAACACAATATTTCATGATCATGCCTATCGCTCTACAAGTTTGAAGTTGATGCAGAATTTAATAAGATTGAAATATTTGCCAATTTCCCTTGGCATTCTGTTTGAAGTGGATTCAAATTGCTCTATTAATTACTTCCTCAAAAAACCCTGATGGATAAAATGACAAACTATCACTATTAGACACGTTTCTCTCACTTGATATTATTGAAATAATCGATCCTGTAAGGAAAAACTGACAGATTGCAGAACATATCTCACCCATCCTCATGTAGTAAGATCATAGAATTCTGCGTAAGGACTCAAGAGTGATTGTTCGGGAAATTTCCAAATATCTCGACTTTTTAGGATTTGTCAGATTAAATCTGAAATTTGGAGCATGTAGTTTTAATTATTTGCCAAATTGAAACAATGCTTAACCTCGTATCGCATTTAGTGGAAAGTTTCAAACATTCATGAAGCCTTTCCTTTAAACTGAACACACAGAAACACCAGAAGAACCAATTGTTTTACAGGAAAGTGTCTGTTGAGTGGTGTTTGGTTGTTCGGTCTGATTATAAACAAAATGTAATACAAAATTCTAACATTCTATTGATCGCAATGTAATATTGATTTGTTTGAGCATTTGGAAGTATGAAAATAAAGAAATGAAAATCATTTTCTCGTACATTTAGTCTTTGTCAGTGCGCATCAAAACCATTGTTCCATTCCGA
This sequence comes from Platynereis dumerilii, assembly GCA_026936325.1. Taxonomy (NCBI): domain Eukaryota; kingdom Metazoa; phylum Annelida; class Polychaeta; order Phyllodocida; family Nereididae; genus Platynereis; species Platynereis dumerilii. The sequence continues at coordinate 753,144 of JAPTHN010000046.1, read as the reverse complement.
TTATTCAGAACAGAGTTCAGGCTGGGCTGTCCAAAAATTTATAGCTGGGCTCTGGGTACCCCTCCCTTGGGAATCCCAGAATTTCGCAAACGTGTTCCATTTCTCTTCTCATCGAAATTCGAAATCAACCTGGAGAAAAACCAGAAGTAAACCTGGTGAGCAATGCATGAACCCTTCTCACATGCAACTTTCAACTTTTCAGTATCTTAATCTGTGATTGCTTAAATAGCATTTAATTGCAATTAATAAAATCTCCTATCTTGTGCTTTTTCACAACTTGCTGAGACATGCAACACATGCAGCTCGGAAAAAAATAATCAACTGCTGTTTTTAGTTCACCTTTTTTGGCACATGGGACACATTAGCATTATTGTTTCTGAGAAACTTGATAACAAATTGTTCTTTCGATTGCAAAAATTGCGTAGCATCAATGCAAATGCAAGTTTGTGAACATCTATCCGGGATCATTGTTTCTGCAAGCACAATGGAAGAAAGAAGCAAGTTACCACTAAAGCAACTATCAGAGGTCTCACCTGATGGCTGTTTTATGTTTCTTCTTTTCATTTAGACTAAAGTTAACAGAGGCCCACACGTTTCATCAAAGATCACTTTATCATTTGCTTTGTAGTGTCCCTCAGAAACTAAACACTACTCATTTAAATAATTAGTTGAAGAAACAGAAATTGGATTTCACCGAATTTCTTAATATTTCAATGTGTCCTGCTTTCACGCAGACAGCAATAGATGGCTAGCTTGGTCTATTAAAATCTATTCATTGTAATTAATTTTTAATTGTATTACAAATCCATTTAAAAAACCTCCCATTGTATACTCTGTGTATGAATAAAGATGATAATAATAATATTCAATCTTATTACATACTAACTTATTCTCTATCATCTGTTTTGGAATTTTTTCCAGCACCTTAAACATTGTGTCAGCCTGGACAGGTTTAGCATGGGATACGCATGTTGATAAGGGACATAATATAGGGATAACTACCTAACAATTTGTTGCGTAGCAATGGCAACAGTTTGGAGAACTAGTGATAAAATAGACATGTTTTTTGTATGAGGGAAAGTTAAATAAAACTGGTAAGGTTTCAGTAGGTGGAGGAACATCTCTTAGATTTGGATAGAGTTTGTGCTGTGAAAACAAAGATACTACATTTTATGGAATTGTGGCAGTGAGTAGCACTGTCATATTGCAATTGGTGCCACCTGTGAGTGACTCTTGGAGGAACTATCATGCCACCTATTGAGAGACTCATGAGTGATAGTAGTTGAAGCAGAGACACAGAAGAGAGCAGACCTCACAGAGTACATGCATACTTTATACCCACGCCGCGCTATTACATTGGTGCCAGAATGGGATTTTTTTTGTGAATTATCTGTGAGGAGGAGCTTATGGACATTTATAAGCAGCCTGTGATGTTGGATTCCTGACATTTGGAGGCCAAGAAAATTACACAGGCTTGGATGCCAATGAAGAAGCATGGACAGCCATCCTGACAACATGAGTATCTATATTTCTAATCCACATCAATCCTCTCATATGAACTAAAATACAAGCCAATCAGCTATGAAATAGTAACAATTACATCATTCTCTCTCAAATTTTCTAATTATTTTGACAGTCAATGGAAAATTTAACATTTTTCACACTTTATTTGATGACTGATCACTGACTCAGCATAACTCCAGTCAGCTGTTGAAATCTCCATGCATGAACGATAACCCACATTCTTGCTGAAAGCTTTTGTTTCTCTACTGTGGTGTGTGAATGCTGCTACAAACGTTGGTCATTCAGTGGATTACAGACTATTGTGATATTCTGGAGTTGAAAGAAACGTTTTTGACTGTGCTGAGAGCTGAGAGAATCTAATGCTGACTTTTGGCTTGTTTTAATACAATTTTATTTGGGAATCAAAATATTTATTTGACACATTGTGCAGCATACTGATTTATTTATTTGGCTGCCAATTGTCGATTATTTGACTCTTCAAAAAAAAAAAAAAAAAAAGAGAGAGTGGATTATGCTGGATTACGCAACATTATTCATAAAATAATAGCTGCGATCATTGTGACCTGTCATGTCTGCAGAGATGAATATTGACCTGGCTTCTGCTACAGTGTTGGAGCTTTGGGAGATGTTTCGGAGTAACAGTGGATCTTCCGATGCTAATTCCGAGAGTTTAGCTCCAAGTGTCTGTCAGGACAATGACCTTTCTGTGTGCAACTCTGTGACTGTCGATGAAGAAATTACTAAGTTACCAAGATGCTCAACTATGAACTATGCATATAAAACTGCTTCAACTTGTCCCCTTCTTTCCTTGTCAGGTGAATGCCTGACCAGCCCTTCCACAGCAGGTGCATGCCTGCTTCCCTCATCTATTGTGAATAATACATTCTGCGGACAAGGACCATGCTCCCTTGTTCAAAATGGCTCCTGTTCTGATGAAGACCAAAGTTTGTGCAATATGAAGCAGCCGTCCTTGGTGAAACTGGAGCAAGAACTGCAGCATCATGAAGTGTTACTGGCAGAAGGACGACAGCGAAGCGTGGACCTGCGTAACAAGATGTGTGATGCAGTTGCAGAATTTGTGAAAGAACGACAGCAGATGGAGAAAGTTTACATAAAGATAACTGACACTTTGAGTAGAATGAAAACTATGGCTATTCTCTGCTCGAGTGCTGATGAAATTGAATCTATGGACGTCCATACCTTTGAAGAGCTGCCCATTGAACATGATGCCTCATCTACATCTCTACAGTCTTGTGATCTCATCCCAGAAACAGAGGTTCCTGAACCTGAAGCTCAAGTGCTTGCGAATCCATTCTATGAGACAATAAGGCATTTATATCCATCAAATTGCGTCTATGAGCCATCCCGTCGTCGTGACTCATGCAGTATAATTCCCAACCAGAACTACCATTACCCAAGGCCAGCAAGGAAGAACAGACCTCGACACGGGAAACCTAAGGCCAGCAAGAAGACGGTCCAGGTCCATGACATGTTAATCAGCTTCGAAGTGATGAATGGAAGAGAAGAGAAACATCAGCTGAACTCGGTCCAAAGGCCACAACATCACAAGAAGAACCATCTCATCCCATACCTGAGAAGGAAGTCCATGATGCAGCATTTTCAAGAAACCAGCAGTGATAGCTCAGGCTTCATGAGTGGACCCTCTGATTGTGATGTTTCTGAACTTGATGGATATTGGAGCGTCACTTGTCAGCCTGCAGGATATTTCCAAAAGCTGAATAACCAAGTGTACCCTACCTGAGCTACCTGTCATGAAGAATGCTATCTTGTTGCACTTGTGTTATAATAATCTGTTCCTGGTGAGTTGTATGACTCCCAATTCCCTGTCCTTGGGAGCTGCATGGCTCTCCTATTGCCCTTAACTGTCCTTGGGAGCTGCATGGCTCTCCTATTGCCCTTACCTTGGACCTTTGATGTAAATTTCCTCTCTTCATTAGATCGCCCCTAAGTAATTCCATCTTCTAACTTTTCTCATGATCCAAATTTCCATTGGAGCTGCATGGCTCCAAGCTCATTCTTACTATGGAGCTGCATGGCTCCAAGCTCATCCTTCCAATGGAGCTGCATGGCTCCAGGTCCTTGTGTCCAATTTTCTAAAATGTTACCCCTATACAGTTTTTATTGACCATTGTGATTTTTTTATGATTTTTTAGAGTTACAAGGCTCCTACCCTGGTTTTACCGCTTTTTAAATGATTTTAATGTCCTGTGGAGTTGCATGACTCCCACCTCTGCTTTTAAAGACTGTTAGCTGGTGTGATGATGAGCTAAAAACAAACTTGGGTGGAAGAAGAGGTGCGGAGAAATGAAGATCAGAAGAGAAGAAGCATGAAGAAAGAACTTGACGAACTGCATCAAAACAAACCTGGGTGGAATGTGGCAGTGAGCAGCACTGTCATATTGCAATTGGTGCCACCTGTGAGTGACTCTTGGAGGAACTATCATGCCACCTATTGAGAGACTCATGAGTGATAGTAGTTGAAGCAGAGACACAGAAGAGAGCAGACCTCACAGAGTACATGCATTCTTTATACCCACGCCGCGCTATTACAGAATTTTCCCCCAAAAATGCGAAATCAGCTGAGAACAAAACCTGAAGAAAAACAAGCTGGTGAGAAATGCATGAATGTGCATGCAACTCTCAACTTTCCCATGTCATAATCAGGGATTGCTAACAAAAACTTGCGATTGTAATTATTAAAATCCCATATCTTGTGCGTTTGCACAACTGGATGAGACATGCGACACATGCAGCTTGGAAAAAGTTAATCAACCTCACATTTCTGGTTCAGTTTTTATATAAGGGCACATCACCATAATTGTTTCTAAGAAAATTTTCCATCCGAAATGGAATAGCATCAGTACTGAGGTCCTCTCCATAACACATCCCTCATAGCATTCAGAAAATTGCTGTAAACAGTAAATAGAGCTCGAACTGAATAGCAAGGCACTATTCAGTTCCTTCCACCAAGAACCAACTATCATCAAATACAATCTATGGAGATGTATTTTGTTGTGCTAAGCCCAATAAGATGACCATATCGACTACGCCTTGTACGTTGAAAACTGTACGGTTGTGGAGGCAAACGGAATTGAAAATATTGAACACCTTCCAATCTCATGTGTTGTCCCCACCAAGGGTGTTATCTCAAAGGATGAGCTGTCAGCAGCTTTCTTTTTTTAACCTCTGCTGAGTATCATCCAAAAAGGAATGTTATGGCATGAGGACAAGAAAATCTCAAGACTTCCCCATGTTGCCCCAAGGGAGGCTTGCATAGTCTCCCACGCCATGGATGCCATTGAAAAGTGTCTTGAATTTTTTAAGAAAATTCGATCAGGTTGCTTAAAATGCTTCCATACGGAAGAGACATGCCAAGTGAAATAAAGCCTTCTTTCCAAGCCATGACACCTGCAAAAAAATCGACAAATGGTCAGCAAAACACCAAAAGAATTCAATGAGTGAAAATAAGGGAAACTTCTTTAGTTTCAGTGGAGCATGACAGTTAGCAGATCTTCAGGATTTGATAATAGGGTCAATCCACAAAATATTTCAAGTGGGGAACTGATTATGAACCATACAGATAACGTTTGCATGCACCCAGATTGATTGTCACTTCTTTATTGTTATTGTTTCAAATGCTCAAACAGATCAATATAACATTCTATCAACATAAATGTTAAATTTCTGTTTAATCAAGCCAAAGAACCAAACACCACTCAACAAACACTTTCCTAAAACAATTGGTTTGTCCTCTCTTCTGGTGTTTTACGTTTGTTCAGTTTAAAGCACAGGCTTCATGTTTAAAGGCTTTCACCAAATGAAATGCAAGGTTAATGAATGTTTCAATTTTGTCAATCGTAAGTGATACAGGCTTCAAATTTCAGATTTGATCCAGCAAAGCCGAACATTTTAGATATTTCCATTGTTCCTCCGGTAATCACCTTGACACAAGATTGTAAAAGGGATGAATACAGCTTTACCACCAGGATTGGTTAATTCAACAATACCCAGTGAGAGAAACATGTCAAAACAGTGATAGTTTGTCATTCTATCCGTCAAGATTTTTGAGGAAGTAATTAATGGAGCAGTTTCAATCCACTTGAAATGCTGAGGGAAATTGGCAAATATTTCAAGCTTATTAAAAGTTCTATCAACTTCAAACTTGTTCAACAGATGGACATGGCCATAAATATTGTGTTCATGATGCGTGTAATAACACGTTCTGCTTCAAGGGTACATGGTGTAATATCCCCAATCGATTGGCATAATGCATGATTTTCATCTACAACTCTTTGAACCGTACTATTGTTGAAAAAAATTACTTTGTTGACTTCTTCTCATGAATGTCATGTCTACAATCTACATATACATATAGCAAAATGCAGTACATTTCCAATGCGTAGTTCACCAGGCTTGTACAATGCATTAGTTTGATCAATGTCTTCTGTGTGTTTCCTACACATGAACTGGTCTATCCTATAAGCTCTGGGCAGATCTGAACGCCTTTTCATTTAGATTCTGCCAAATTCTCTTGCAGCAGAAAGTCTCGTAACTTATGGCAGCCCAAATGGACAATACAAGGGATGCATAACCCTGGCAGCCAAGATTGTGGCCCCCAACATTTGTCCGTGGCCAAAAACGGTTGACCTTAGGTGTGGTGTTTTGCCTGGGCAAGGCTCCAAGGCACCAGAGCTCATAAAGTAGTTGCTAAGAGGCTTGCCATCATGCAAATTCCGTGTAGATCCATAATGTTTCCAGCACCTACGAAAAGACCTTAGCCAACAAGAGAGTCCGCAGTGAATGGACCAAGAGTTCATGGGGGGTCTGGGGAGAAAAAAATATCTTGAAGTAACAATGCAGTTTGTCAGGTTGTCAGTCAAGCCTTGAACTGGTCAAGCTATTTCTTCAGCGTCAGATGTTCAAAAGGCATCTAAACTTGGGCATTGGGGTGCATCAGGTACATGTAGTTATAGCTGCAGTGCAGGGGTAATTCATTGTAATATGGAGGCTGAGTGGAATAACTTCTTAAATGTCATTAGAAGCTTGAAGCAGTTAACTCTAGGAGATGTTGATCAACAGTAGAGTGATAATCAACAGGAAAAGTCAACTAGATGACAGTGTAGTTTGATGAAATCTTTGTGCTGAAAATAGAACGTGTGTACTGATAGGATCGATTGTCAGTTTAGAAGTTTCATTTTGAGTTTCAACTGCATTGATTTTATTTACTCTGAAGGGAATTATCCGGCGTTTCCCTCTTTACTTGATTAACCTCAAACTTTTCCATTTAATTAGATTCAAGATAATCCACAGTTTGATAAACAACTGCTAATGCAACCAAACATACTCAGTGAAATAAACAAGTAGTACAGAGAGAGAGAGAGAGAGAAATTCTTTATTTACGTGAAATGGGCTCACATTCTAGCCCCCAGCCCTCTTGGGCTTACAATTCACTTCAAAAACAATAATACATCAAAATAACAGAATTTTCGTTGAATAATACAAATTTGAATTAAATTTGAAATGATTTGTTGATATACATATATACATTAGTCCAATATGTAATAGCAATCCCAAAAAATATAAACTTTGTTCGAGTTATACTAGTATATATATATAATTCAAACTCTTGGAATGTTAATTTTCATTAGGCCTATTTACATATTTACAAATATCATATTGCTAATTTGATGTCGACATATATAATTACAAGTATCGTATTGTTATTGGCAAGTATCGACAATTACGTAAATTAAACTATGTATACAAAGCACTTTGTCTTTTTTCAAAAGCGTTACATATAAAATTAGCTGTTTCTTTAATACAATCATCTTTCATCAGGAATTCAATTTTTCTGTCATCATTTAATAAGTCAAAAAAGAAATTAATTTGTCTTGTCCTGTACATTACAGATTCACCCTAGTTCGATGGCTGTTCATACTCAATGCCTAATGGAGCCAGGGCTTGACAAATGTGATTCTTGATCAAATCATGTCAATTTGAAATCACTACATTATTGTATCTGTTTTCATTGCCTGTGGTCTGGTGTATATCTGTGGTCTGGTGTATTGCTTATAATTTTAACAATGGAAACATATATGATGAGTGGACTCCTACAATTGCATTCATATTCTCAATATACAATATATGCATGTAGTACCTTTTCAAACTTACATCTCATACAACATACACCCAACGTGAATTAATCAGAAAAAATGCAAACCGGTTGCAGGAGAACACAATTTGATTAGCAACTTTCTGCAAAATAAGTAGTCACAGCAAGAAGCAAAGCAGACATTGGTCTTACGGAGGGCAACACGTTACTTTCAGTAATTACAATGATCTGAAGTCCAGCAGTGAAGGTTTTTGGGGCTTAATACAGGTGCATCCCAAATTGAAGTCCAGTAATTAGGGTGCTGGTCACCGTGCGATCTCCCGGATGCTGCAACTGGGTTGAAGACAGGTAGAGTGAAAATCTTTCGATTGTTTGAAACTGATTGTTCCTCTTCTTCCTCTTACTTTAAGATCTCTGAAGACAGGTGGATTGCTAGTCTTTCTCTTGTTACTTAATAAATACTGCATTGTCTTCAGTGTCAATGCATTCTTACAATATTGTATAAGGTAGTGCAGCATTTTGTTTTATTGGAAAAGCAATATATACATTTGTTTGAGAGGCTGATGAGATTAATGCAAAACTTTCAGTTATTACTAGTGGTCTGTTTATGATAAAAAGTATTGTGCATTAGAAACTACTTCGAAATCATTTCTGTAATAAGACCAACGGCATTCGTTTGGAATTCTTCTTTTGTGCCCCACCATACTGAAATTCAAAACCCAATATTTGGTTGTAACATGCACTTTGCACCTCATTGACCATTTGTCTGCTTGTTTGTGGCTGTCAGGGCTTGGCAAGATGGCTTTCTTTCACGTGGCATGTCTCTCCCCCATTTCCTGGAGGGTCTTTAGAAGCAGGCTGATCGCAGTTCTCTTACCAACTCAAGGCGCTCTTTGATGGCAGACCTGGCTCTGGCCACTTCCTGTTCTCACACAGAGAGTGACGGTTGCACTGTTGGATTATTAAGTAATTCTAAGTATTATCATTAAAGTGTGAGTTTCTTTCAACTTGCTACATATCTTTTCGGCTAAGTCTGATGGTTGTGCTTGCTTAAGCTCATCCAACCCATTGTAAGTAAATATCCATCATCTTCCCTAATGAGGGGGGGGGAGGGTTGGTCTAGTAGCAAAGTGCTGGGCTGACAATCGCTGGGTCCAGGTTTCGAATCCAGCTCTTGCCGGGTCACCTGGGCCTATGTTGGACGGCTGTTTCAATCATCCTTCACCTCATTGCCGTGTCCTCCTCCTGTCCTAATTAGCCTACCAAGTGCATAAATACAAGACATAAAGCCCCAATCATCCATTCATCATCTTCCCTAATGATAATGTGATCATATAATCCCTGGACAACTCTTCCATATGCAGTCCTTCTGAAACTTAGTGATGTCAATTTACAGTGTCAAAGAGAATAAGTCTCGGGCCACGAGATCAAGGTCTGAGAAGAAGGTTACATGCAGTGTTTTTCCTTTGGGCAACACAGAGACATCTCCAGATTTCATTGGTTGTCATGCTTTTAGGATGATGGTGAAAAGATCTCAAAAGTGTAACTGAGATGTTAAAAATTGAAAAGTGCTGATAATTGACATCTTTCTTGCATGATGTATTTTTCTTTATGGTGGTTAACACTAGCCTATAATTATTACGCTGTTTTGAAACTGATTTTGAAAATTGACACACACATTTCTGGAGGTCAACTTCATCCATGGCATGGCTGAAGCGATAGAGTTCCATGATATGAGTGAGTTAAAGAAAAAAAGGTAACACACCGTGAGAGAGTATACCTGCATTCAAGCCAGTTCTAAACACACCATTACATTCTGACTGATGGCTGGCACGCCGACAACTAAGCAATGGCTCTCTGAGTGTAACTCTCAACTGCAACATGTTACACACTGAGAAATGGCCAGATCTACACACTGTCCATTCAGCCCACTGACTCATGGTCTGGCCTTTTCACCATCTGGAGTAGAAAAAAACTGTGATTACACCCTTGAAGGGAAGAACACATTGGGCTGCCAGGCAGAGTGACATTTGCATTCATTGCAGTGGCAATAAATCACCCCATTTGCCCCATCACCCTATAATGTGATTAACCCACAGGGGGCTGTCCATGTGGCTGCTAATTGGGTCAAAAACCACAAATGGTTTTGCTGCCTGTGCCGTTTCGGATTCTTGATAAATTTTAAGTAGATCTTGCATTTTGTATTTCTGCACCTGACCAAACATTGGAATGTATGAATTATAAGTGAGAAATCTTTCAATCCATCTTTATTATATTGGTAAATTTTCTTAGCCAAGTAATTTTCCACCTGACGGCCATTTTTTTATCAACTGTCATACTCAAATGTGAAAAGATATATGAAGACGTGTAATTGATTAAATTTTTCCAGGTAAGCAGTTTCTCGTGTCCCAAAGAAACTTGTGTGAATGCTTTCAATAAGTAAAATCTCAAATGAATAGAAATACATGCAATCTATAAAAGAAGTAATAAGAATGGTACTTACAAGTCTTAAATAATATATGACAAATGCCTGTTATTTTCGAATGTGTTGCAATCATAAAGTAATTATCTTACAAAAGTACAATGTATACAAGCTTAATGTCAAGAGAATAGACAAAATTAGACTTCCAGGTAATAGATAGTGTGTCTGAAAATGTTTGTTGTTTATGCCGCACATGAGGCCATCTGAAATCCATGATTGATGGAATCTCTCGAATGTAAAGTCCTAATCATAGTGATCACTCAATTCCAAGAATTAATTGGAAGAAGGCAACTCTTATAACCACCCCTAGCCCTCCTTATTCCACCCATTTTCATTTAACTCACGGACTTCTCCAGAATACATTAATGCCCATCTCCTTGTAAAGTACATCCCCCTCCTATTTAAATCCCACCTTATTTATGACTGGTGCCAAAAGAGCATGTTACTGACCTGTTAACCTTGTTGAGATTCAGTTTATCATAAGCTGTTGCCATGGTTACAGAATAAACAAGGGATATTTAGTGTCCAACCTGTTGCAGAGTAACTCAATGTTAGAAGGTCTTGATGAATAGTCAATAATGGAGGTAGTTAGGGCAATATATTTCCCTGATTGCTCATTCCTTGGACATTAATGACACATTCCTAATCAACCCCTATGTCCCTAATCAACATGGTGAATGCACCCCCTGCTAAACCTGACTGAGCTGACACAATATTTATGGTTCCAGGAAATCTGCTACAAAATTACCAAACATGAAACCCAGACAGGGCCAACACAAAACTGAACCCGAAATGTGCCATTGATTAACTTTTTCGAAGCTGCCTGTATAATGTGCCATGGCGATTTGTATGAAAGCATACAATTTGGGATTTAGCTATTACAATAACATGTTTTGTAAGCAATCTGAGATTAAAATGTAGACAAGTTGCATGTGATAGGCAAACATGATATTCTCACTGCATTTTTTATTACTTCTTGTGTTGTTACCACTAGATTTTGAATTCTGGTGAAAGAATATATATTATCTTTGGCCACTGGCAGTTGCACACAATTTTAAGTGTTCTTTTGTAGATAAATTAATTAAAATAACATGACCTTTATAATTTCACTTGCAGCACCATTAGAACTTGATTTTAATTTTCTTGCCATTGTAAACTATTTTCACAAGGGACAAATTCATTGCTTTACTTTCAGGCTGTGTCACAGAATTAACTGACAGGCGAACTCTCCCAATTTCAGTTGCAATGAAATAATTCTTACAAGTTTGGAGGGTAAGCCATAAAGACAATGTATTGTCACAAAAATGTCAGAAAATGAAAATTAAAGAATTGAGCCTTTGGTACACTTCAATATTCTCACAAGTTTCGACAAGAGTTTTTGAATCTACATGTATACAGTATTATCATTAAAATATATTACTGCATGACAACTGACAAAATCTCAAGATATCCCTGTGTTTCCTGAAGAAATTTGACATGTCCGAGCCTCCTTCTCACCATGCATGACAGTGAGTGGTCTCCTGAGACATGGGTGCCATTAAAGAGCAGTTTGAATTTGTTAGGGGCTGCCATCATGTCGCTTGCAAAGACCCTTCAGGAAATGGGGGAGGGACATGGTTTTGTTCCAAATGCTCAAACAGATCAGTATTACAAAATGCTAGATTTCTATTTGTTCTGTAATCAAGCTGAAGAACCAAACACCACTCAAAGAACACCCTCTTCAAACAATTGGTTTGTCCTGCTTTCTGGTGTTTTCTTTCTTCTCAGCTTAAATCACAGGCTTCAAGTTCAAAGGCTTTCACCAAATGAAATGCAAGGTTAAGGGAAGTTACTATTTGTCAATCATAACAGCTACAATGCATGAGTTTCAAATTTTAGATTTGATCCCCCAAAGCCTAAAATTTGAGATATTTCCGTATTTCCGAGGTAATCACCTGGACACAAAGTTGTATAATCTTATGACATAAGAGTGAGTGAGTGAGTGAGTTTGTGTTTTACACCCCATCAGCACCTGTGTGGGCTATTTAGAGGCAACTGTTATAAGAACGGATAACTTGAAGATATATTCTGCAATCTGTGAGAATTTCTTTCAGGAATGGTTAATTCAATAATAACGAGAAACCTAACAAATAATGCTAGTTTGTCATTTTATCTGTCAGGATTTTTGTGGAAGTAATTAATGGAGCAATTTGAATCCACTTCAAATGGAATGCCAAGCGAAATCAGCAAATATTTCAATCCAATTAAATGTTGTATCAACTTCAAATTGGTAAAATAACCAACATTATCACAAAATAGTGTGTTACTAATAATAACTTTTTCAAACCAATCAACTATAAACTGTAGGCCTCAATAAAATTCAAGAAAGATTTGAATACTTTTGGTCAAGAAAAATACACTTAGATTACCAAACAACTTTTAAAGGTAAAATTAAAAGCTACTAAATGGCATGCATGTTCATATATAAACCAAATTCTGCAGCTTGTGAATACATATTCAAAGCACATGGTGTGCTTTTCATCTTCAACCAAGTGAAGCATCATAATATTGGTGAACGCAGTTCCTTTTGCAGAATTAGCTGTAGGTCTATCTATAGCAAAATGCAGTACATAGCCAATGCAAAGGTTTTTTGGGATGTACAGCGTATTAGTGTGATGAATGTGTTTTGCACACTTTCTACACATGAACTGGTCTATCCTATAAGCTCTGGGAAGATCTGAACACCTTTTTATTTAGATTGCGGCAACTTGTCTTGCCACAAAAAGTCTCGTAACTTATGGCAGCCCAAATGGACAATACAAGGGGTGCATAACCCTGCAGCAAAGATTGTGGCCTCTAACATTCAGGGCCAGAAAAGATCGACCTTTGCTGTAGTACCCAGGGCACTAGAGCTCATAAAGTGGTCGCCAAGAAGCAAACTTGCCATCATGCAAATTCAGTATAGTTCCATAATGTTTCCAGCAGCTACAACAAGACATTCGCCAATAGGGGAGTCCACTGTGAATGGGCCAAGAGTGTATGGGGGGTCTACAGGGAGAAAGTCATAACTTGTAGTAACAAGGCAGTTTGTCAGGTTGTCAGTCAAGCCTTGAAGTGGTCAAGCTATTTCTTTAGAATAAGCCGCTGGGCAAGGAATTGTTCAGCACATATCTGACCTTGGGCATTGGAGTGCATCATGCAGTTACTATAGAGTGTAGACGGATAAATTGTTTATTGTGGTATGAAGGCTGATGTGGAATAACCAAAAGCAGTGTTATAAGACACTTGAAGCAGAACAAGTTAGTTCAGTAAGATATTAAGCAAAGGCAGAGCAACCAAAAAATAAGCAAATCAGAGTCAACTTAAAGGCAGACAAGTTTGAAAATATCTCAGTGTCAAAGATGGGACTTTGTGTACTGGTTGCATACATCCCACGCCAAAAGTTTGGAACAAGTATGTTGCTTGCCGTTGCATTAGTGTTACACAAATCTTCTTGTGGGTGTATGGATTCTTATCCAATCTGGAGATAATATATCATATTAGGAAATAAGATTGTAAAGGAAAATACAGATAGGTCCAAATATTTTCACAATCGTACCTCTAATTATCCTCGTCAAATTAATAAAGGTTTGATTTCAAAGTGATCAAATAAGAATCCAAGCACTCAGAAGCCATTAAGTATTACAGTAATGCAATGTTGAGAAGAATACTGATTCCAAACTTTCGGCCGTCATATACACAAATTTGTAAACCTGAAAAAATGAACATATACTCGAATTTAGCATTCGTGTAAGTGTGAAATATTGCAATTCACGAATTTGTGTAGGTGTAATTACGAACATTGCAACTTTAAACTTGGTTAAAACTAACTCTAAACCTAATTATAACCCTAAACCCTAATTATTTGGCACTTCCACAAATGTTAGAAATGACAGTTACACAAATGACAAATGCAGCACTTACAAAATGTTAGCTTTTACATATAGACGAGCAACATGCTCGTTTTTGCATGTCCACAAATTCGTTTATGCTCGTTTTTACTCCTAAACGCATTCGTGTAGGTGCCAAATGTTGAAAAATATATACATGGTGTTTCCCTTTTAACTTGATTAACCCCTCAAACTTTTCCATTTGGTTTGCATCAGCATAATACATATAAAATTACAAGAGAAAAAAATTTAACAAATTGTCTGGTGAATTACAAAGTGTTGAGATCCCAGAACCTGAATTGGCAAATGGCAGGGGAATTATACCAAAACCAATTAGAGTCAGGTGTAAGGAGGTGTGAGACTTAGGACTCACATGTGATGTTAAGGCATTTAAGGACGTCCAACCTTCCATCTCCTCCCACACAAGACCCTGGAATGGAAATCTAAGAACTAGAGCTTCTGGGTAGAGACCTGACGGTCACAAAACGAGTACTACATGCCATCACCGGAAGAGGAATCTCTTCTTTAATCTCTTCGATGGACTTTGCATATTTAATAAACACTGTTTCGTTTTTTTGGAAACACTGCAAAGTTGTTTGCATAAAAACCTATATTTATATCCCTGCCTAAGGCGAGAATCACATAATGAAATGTGTCTTACTGAGAAATCACTGTAATGATCAGAAGCCCTGGCAAAACTGATGATGCGAGAAGCATAGACACCATAAGCTGGCTTTTCTTGAATATTAGATGCAACAGGATATGGATAGTTGACAATCTTGAAGTTGAAGTCATCCCTTTTGTCATATAATTTAGTGTGGAATTGGTTATCCTTGACTGTTATAAGAAGGTCCAAATAAGAAGCTTCCTTATCAGATTGAGATTGAGTTTCCTTGGTTATCGAGAGCTCTGGTGGGTAAATTTTATGAAGGTATCTCTCAAAAACCGTATCGTT
This sequence comes from Platynereis dumerilii, assembly GCA_026936325.1. Lineage (NCBI taxonomy): Eukaryota > Metazoa > Annelida > Polychaeta > Phyllodocida > Nereididae > Platynereis > Platynereis dumerilii. Next base: position 738,142 of record JAPTHN010000046.1, on the reverse strand, counting down.
TAGCCTGATAAGGTCATCTATATAGCGGTAGGTGAAATTGAATTGTTTTGCATAGAATTTGTTTTCTTTTTCCAATGACTCCATGAATTTATATTCATATGACATTAGAAAGAGATTAGCCAAAAGTGGTGCGCAACACATTCCCATTGGAATTCCAATGGTTTGTTTGTGTAGGGTTTTGCCAAGTTCCACATAAATATTGTCAATGAGGTAGTCCAGAAAAAAAGTAGCCAAAGTAGGACTAATACACTTGTACCTTTTGTATTCCTTTGAAGACAAGAAAGCTTTATGTAGGCTGGCACAGAAGAAGTCCTTGCCTGAAGCCTTGAAAACGAATTGGATCAGATCCTTCATCTTAGCTCTCAGCTTGTAATGAGGTCACATAACTCATAAGCCACGGTGTGATAAACAAATGCTATTGCAACCAACGTTCACATTGAAACAAACATATAGTACACTGGAGACATTTGCGATGAGTTGTATCATATAATTGGAAATACTATCAAGCAAAAATATACGTGTACATGCAGTAATTATTCAAACTCACTTTCACATATTAATACAATATACGCTCCAAATTAATTAACCAGAAAACTTCCAATGTGTTTTCACTGGAACACAATTTAAGTAACAACTTCTTCAAAATAAGAGGTCACAGCAAGATGCGAATCAGACACTGGTGTTGGTGACGTCCACAGTGAAAGGCACTTTCAGTAATTACAATGATCTGACGTCCAGCAAAGAATGTTTTTGTGGCTTCATATAGGTGTGTCCTAAATTGGAGTCCAGTAATGATAGTGTGGGTCACTGTGAAATCTCCTAGATGGTGCAAGTGGAATGAAGACAGGTGGAATGCAAGTCTTTCTTTTCTTACGAAATAAATAGTGTCTTCAGTGGCTTCAGCTTTAATGCTGATTTTGCAATACAGTAATACAGTAGTAGTCATATCACAACCAAGATCATCTGGTGGCTCATTTACAGTACAGTGGTTATAAGACCCCCCCTTCTGCGGTCATGAAGCGGTCTCTCATGGGGGTGCGTTCACATAAGGCAAGTCTGTCTTATAACAGGGGGTCTTACAATGTAGGTACCACTGTAATACTTTTTGGCACCTGCATCTCAGAAGGTAAATCTAGATTGTATGAACCTTGATCTGAAGTTCTACACACAGCCATAGAATCTAAATTCATCAAGCTTCCAATAACTTTAAGTATCCTTAATTAACGACTGGCTTTGTATGTCTCCACAAAATAGCCAGAAGTTGAAAGCAATATCTCAAATAAAGCTCAAGAGCAGCGAAGTAAAATGTCGTAAGAGGATGGATGTGTAAATATCAGTCTCGTAGGCTCTTACTAATCAGGATGATAGATTGACAACACGAGGTGACAGGATCGAGTTAACTATCACAATCGATGCAAGTCACATAATATTTATATGGCCTACTCTTGTATTTATATAGGCAAGGATCCATTTTGGCATCTCATCCAAATTCTTTTCGTATTGTTTTCATGCTGGTTTAAACCATACAAATTACAACAGTAAACTTTCAATAGTTGTATCATGAAGGTTTGACAGCCTATTAGACAGGATGAATCTCCAGAACTAAACACCATTAGTATGATTAGCTATATACCCAAGATAGATCAAAGATCAATTTGAAGTCATAATAATGCTGTAGATAATATTAGATTGGAAAGATAATTCACAAACTTCAGTAAGTGAGAGTAAGACAGTAACATTTTTGCAAAGGAACCTTTTAAAAAGAAAGTGCTCCGATCTCACCTTAGACCCAATTGCTTGTATCTGCACGTAAGATTTCAATAACTCATTGAGATACCACACTGTTACTCTTGAAGCAATTCTACTGATGACAACATGATAAAATTTGGCAAGAGCCACATTTAATATGCTCTTTTGGAAGGGCTGTAGTTTATTTCACTGCAATATATTTCATCCTTGAAATTTGGAGGCTCAGAATGAGCCAAAATTACCTGAAATAAAAGATAAAAGCAGACACATCTCAAGTTAAAGGTGCTATGGCAATCAACATTAGCTCAATTAAATGAAGAGACTCTCTTTCGCTCATCCTTTTGTGACATTGAAATATCAGGCTGTCAAATTTAATGCCAAATTGAATGAACAAGAGAGACAATACAAGCTTTGGCAAATGACCCTTGAAGCATCAAATTTTTTCCTCATACATTCAGGTTCACAAAGGATTGGCCTTAAAAGGGTACTTCGCCAACAAAAAAATACCTGGAGCACTGGAGGAAGTACTCGGCCAAAGAATAGGACTTGCCATCATGCAAATCTTGTATGAATCCAAAATGCTCAGAAGTTGTTGTAGGGACAAATGTAATCCGTCACTTGTCTCAATTTGGAGAATCAAGCAATAAGTATCTGCTTTCAAGTGATTGCCAAGGGAAATTTGCAAATATCTCAACTCTAATTAAGTGCTACATCAAATTTGAAATTTGAAACTGGTAGTTCTCATGAGGGATAATATCAAAACATCTGTAAACCTTGTGCTAGAATCATTTCAAGTTTTCAACAAGCATCAGGTCTTATTTAAAACAAGCAAGAATTAAACCGAAGGGTGAAACTAATTGTTTTAGGAGACATTCAGTTCTATGATGTTTGGTTCTATGTTCTGTTTGAGAACGAATAGAAAGTGTAGCCTTTGATTAATGGCATGCATTTATAGGAGCACTGGTAGAATAAAACAACCTGTTGGCACCAGTAACATAAAACTAAATTTGAATTTGAAAATGGGAGTTCCTTTGATGGAAAACTGCTACAGCTATTAATCTTACATTCAATTTATTGAAGGCCCTTCGCCCTTCGGCAAACATCATCTGAAGGCTGAAACTAATTGTTTAGGAAAGAGTTTGTTAAGTGTTGTTTGGTTCTTTATTACACAACAAACAAAGTGTTTCGTCTGATTAATGGCTTTTATTACACAGTGTCTCAAATTCTGAAATGGGTTTAATGCAGAGGAGGATGCATACAGCATTTCAGATCCAAGTTAAGAAATTCTATTGGAGCTATGCTAATTTAACATTTTGCTAATTGTAAAGCAATTGTGTCAGAGGAGATGGAAGGTTGGACGTCCTTAAAGGCCTTGACATCACATTTGAGTCCTAAGTCTCACAACTCCCCACAACTAACTCCTGGGGTACTCACTATGTTCAAGTATACACATATGCTCGGCTCAGTAGGCCCCCTTTTTCAACTGAAAACTCCTAAAGTTGGGTCTTAAGATCTGGCATAATTCCTAGAGTTGTCCCCTAAATCTGATTATGAACTTTTTCTGAATGGCGACGCTACTTTTCGGTGAAAATCACAGGTTAATATACAGGAAGAACAGCCAAATACCATTGCGGCGACAAAAAAAATTCCTGGAGTCGGGGTATATTCGCGACGACCGACAGCTACCACCAGGTCTGGTTGACGAACTTCCAGTCTAGCATATGTATCAGAAAAAATTTTGAGTACCCCCCCTGGACCTGACTCTGGTTTGTTTTGGTGTATTTCCTCTGGGATCTTAACACTGTAATGCGCCAGACAATTTGTTATATTGTGTCTTTTCTCATGTAATTTTATATGTTATATACATATTTGACTGACAGGTTGATGGAACTAATGCATGACTATACTAGTTGTCTGCTTTGATAGGATCATACATCTCAGATATAATATGCATAAGAAGCAATTGCGGAATGCCTTGATACAACCAGCTAACTGTTGTTGATGTTTTAACTGCATTTGCATTGAAATTCTTATTTCATGCCACACCACACTGAAATTCACGGCTATAAGTTTTCTCTTATTTTCGTATGCGGCATGAACCATTTGTCCACTTGTTTGTAGGTGTCAGGGCATAGAAAGAAGGCTTTCTTTCACTTGGCATGTCTCTCCCCCATTTCCAGGAGGGTCTTTGGAAGCAAGCTGATCGCAGTTCCCTAACAAATTCAAGGCACTCTTTAATGGCAGAGGTGGCTCTGGTGACTTCCCATTCTCACGCAGAAATCGGAGACACACTGTTGGATTGTGAAGTAATTTCAAGAGGTATACATACAGCAATTATAAATAAGGATGAGTTCTTTTCAACATGCCGTGTATGATTTTTGTTTGATGTTGGATTCTGCTTGCTTAAGCGTATTCGAATTGCTGTGACTTAATGTTGGCCATCTTCACTCATGACAGTGTAATCATTACTATCATCTTCTGTATGCAACCTTTCGGAAACTTTGTAATGTTGATTTACAGCATGACAGAGATAGAGTCTTGGGCACCATGCAGATCAAGGTCTGAGTGGAAGGTTACATGCAGCAGTTTAGCTTGGGGCAACACAGGGATATCTGCAGATCTCACTGGCTGTTATACTTTAGGATTATAGTAAGAAAATCTCAAAAATGTTGTCGAGATGTTGAAAAAAAATTTAAAGGGCTGCAAAATCGCTTATAGATATCACAGTACCTTGAGATTTTTGCGTTTTCACACATTTCAGTGTCTCAAACTGTTGAGGGTTAACATGTCTAGTGTTCTCCAACATGGATGATGTGGCCTTGGAGCAAGTTTAGTCTTACTTTGCATGTCAGTGGTAAGCATTAGATAGTTCACATTTTAATTTCTCTATTAATGAATTGAGTATGACCTAGATCTTTTTTTGTTCTATGCATTCCAAACCAGCGGTCTTTTACATTTTGCAAAGAATTTCAGAAAAAAATGGAAGGTATAAGTTCATTTGAAGAATAGTAATGCTGGTAGTTTTATCTACTGCACGTAGCTTTTCCCGTCTTGCAAAGCACACTAATGCCAAAGTCAATGTAAATTTACTTTGTCTTGAATGATGTAAACAAAACTTAACATGTTGACTGACTCCATCTTGTCAGCTAACTCTACAGTTCTAAATATAGACCATTACACTCTGGGTCCCTGACTCTGTGACTGATGTCTGGAGGACTGACAGCTGACCAATGGCTCTCTCAGTGTGGCACTGAATGGAAACATGTTGCGCACTGAGAAATGACCAGTCAGGTCGACATCCTGTCCATTCAGCTCACTGGCCAATGGCTTTCTCAGTTCAACACTGGAAAGCAACATGTTACACATTGAGAAGTGGCCAGTCCTACACTCTGTCCTTTCGGCTCTCTGACTCATGGCGTGGCCTTTTCATTGACTGGACCAGAAAAAAACAGTGATTACACCCTGGAAGGGAAGAACACATTTGGTAGCAAGGCAAGGTGACATTTGCATTTACTGCCGAGGCTATAAATCACCCCCTTTGCCCAAATCGACCTATAAAGTGATTAACCCACAGGGGGCTGTCCGTGTGGCTGCTCATTGGGACAAGAACCACAAAATGGACCCACAGCAGATGCTCTGTGACAGTTGCAAGTGGAGGCAAGAGTGAAACTTCTTGCTTCCCATACATCTGCTCCTGGACCAAGTATGGATATTATGAACTGGTGATGACAGATCATTGTTTTGTGTTTTCTGGATCTGATGCCATGTAAATGGGCACCTGATGTTTGTGTTAACATTCATACTTAAAGATAAAAACTGTATTTGAATAAGCGCAGTTAATTGATTTGTTCCAAGCTCTGATTACATGCCACAGCAACTCGAGAGAATGCATGAAAGATAAGGATTTTAATAATTACAAACATGTTTTTGTTAACTGTGGAGTAAGAGGCACATAAATTGACAGTTGCAAGTAACAGGCATGCACTGTATTTGTATTTTCCCTCCAATGAAGTGATGAATGCACATTCATATAAAAAAAAAGAGAGATAAGAGGATACATTTTTGGAATCGTCGTTTTAAAATTATAATGATGTGATTAATCTTGTTCATTGTATTTTGTATGAAGTATCATACTCTTGATGAAAGAATATTGGTTTGCAGGCTTATTACAAATATTCATTTTTGTACTCATTACAAATATTCATCTATATAGATATTAATAGGTTCATAATGAAAAACAGAATGTACTGAGTTTGTTACCTCCTTAAAATAAAAGCATTTTGGACTTTGACCTTTTGTTACGCCTTGCACACAAACTTGCACTACAAAGCCAAAGCATTATCGGCAACTTTCGTGTACAGTGTATAAGTGTGATGTATGTGTATTGCACACTCTCTATACATGAACAGGTCCATCCTATAAGCTCTGGGCAGATCTGAACGCCTTTTCATTTAGAATATACCACCTTGTCTGACAACAAAAATGTTCGTAACTTATGGCAAACAAATGGACAATACCAGGGGTGCATGACCTCCCAGCAAAGATTGTGGCCTCTAACACTTGGGACCAGGAAAGATTGACCCTTGCTGTGGTATTTTGCTTGGGTGATACCCAAGGGTACTATGGCTCATAAAGTAGTCGCCAAGAGGCAGACTTACCATCATGCAAATCCCATAATGCGTCTAGCAGCTACAACAGAAATTTCCCCAATAGGGGAGGCCCCCATGAATTGGCTAAGAGTGTATGGGGGATCGAGGGAGAAACTTGTAGTAACAAGGCAGTTTGTCAGGTTGTCAGTCAAGCCTAGAAGTGGTCAAGCTATTTCTTTAGCATAAGACGCTAGGCAAGAAATTGTTCATAAGACATTCGACCTTGGGCACTGAAGTGCATCACGTACAGTAGTTATAGCCCCAAGAGTAGATCATTGCAGTGATGTTGAGGACATCGTGGATTAACTTTGGCAATAATATCATAATAAGAATATCGATGCTAAAAATAGATCTGGCATGTGTTCGACCAATAGTAGAGCAATACCAGAAAAAACAAAGTCAACAAAATGATAGCTCTGCGTTTGTTATAATGATAGCGCCTATGATTGAACTGTATAGTTCGTTAAGATATCTGGGCAGCTTGATCCTGACATGAACATCTCACCTACATTAGTTCATTTACTCTGGAAGTAATTAATTATCCCAAGTTTCCCTTTTAACCTGATTAACCCTGAACTTTCAATTTGGCTAGGATGAAGATAAGCCTTAAGTAGTGTAACAAACAACTTCAACTGTAACCAACTATTCACAGTGAAACAATTGTGAAGTAGTTTTACAGCAATTTGGTGGATGCTAATTGAAATTTTAAAAAGATATGCATGCTACAGATTTCAGGGCAAGTTTAAACCTTTCCTTCTTGATTACCGTATTAAAATATTTAAGTATTTAGTGTATATTTTCGTTATAGCAACGGAGAAAGTTTACTACTACAAGTTGTTTCGTATTGCATTGGGACCTTCCGGTAAAATTTACATCTTCGATGAATTTTCCCATAACTCACTTCAGACTTATAGCAAAGTACTCTATCAATCTGTGTTCATGGGAACACAATTTAAGAAAAAATTTAAGTAAAAATAAGAGGTCACAACAACAAATCCTACACTGGTGTTAGTGAGGGCCACAGTGAAAGGTTACTTTGAGTAATTACAGTGATCTGGAGTCCGGCAGAGAAGGTTGTTTTTGTGGCTTCATATATTGGCATCCTAAATTGAAGTCCAGTAACTACAGTGGATATCCTGGATGCTACAATGAGGTGTAGACAGGTCAAGTGTAATCTTGATCGTACTATTCCTTACAATTTATTTTTGTTTTTTGTGCCCCAGGAGGTATTTCATTCAGCTTTTTAGATCAGCCTTGTAATGCAGAAGTGATCATGGTATCACATAACACAGGTAGGGGAGACCGGGGTAAGTTGTGCCGCGGGGTAAGTTGTGACGCCCACTTTTGGGGTTAAATGAAGAACTGGGCAAAGAAGGCAATGCCACCCATATATACCCACTTGGTCAACATCATCAGGCACCAAGAAAAAAAACTACCAAATATAACGGTATGAAAAGCTACACTAATAAATTCAATTTTGTTGCTGAAAAGCTGAAGTGCCGAGGACTGACATTCTGGTTTCTCAGTAATTTGGTATTTGTAATAAGATGATGTCCCTCTGGTAGGATGGAGTTAAGAGGTATATCTAGACATTTCTATTGTTAGATTTCATTCTGCATTGTTTGTTTATTTTTTTACAACCAGTTTCATCCAGAAAATCAATTTGGGGTAAGTTGTGCTGTTTTTATTGGGGTGAGTTGTGCCAATGTAATGACATAGGAATTAATATTTTATTCATCTTTTTTTGTCTTAATTTTACGCAAGGCCTAAAAATGTTGTGAAATGACTTCAAAAGAAAGGAACACGTGTTAAAAGAGTTATAACACCCTCTAAACAATAAATAATTCTGGGTTTTTTTTCAGCATTTTTAATTTGTGTATAAAATGGCTCATAAATTTCTGATTAGTTTCATGTAACATGTCAGTCATAAGGCCTAATTCAAAAATAATGAAGCCAAAGTGTGACATGACCATCAAACTTTTAAAATGTTTATATCTGCCAAATGACCACATAATATTGTAACAAACATGTCTAAATTCTAGAAACTCTATTTACCATTTGGCTGTGGTTTGTGGAAATAACTGATAAAAGCCGAATATTACCAAATTTTATATATTTTTATTTCCATGGCCGTGAAAGAAAAGTAGATAAAATGGTAACTTATCTTCAAATTAAATCGATATTTTTTGTTGGATGACAAAACTCATATACTCTTAAGTGTCCATGGCTGTTTTCATCAAAATTCACCGCATATTTTATGAGAAAAACTGCATTTTTCGAAATTTTGTTGCATTATTAAAGAAAAAACTTAAATCTTTTATCCCCAGATGTACATATTTTCCTCTAAAATGATTTCACCTGCCCTGTGTTATGCGTCTCTATGTGGGCTTCGAATTGGTACCAAATAAGTGCCACCAAAGTGAATACGAACAGAGCAAATGATGATAGAAGCGTGTTTTTTAGCCTATTTTTCCAGACAAAAAGGCAATTTTGGGTAATGGCATGACACAAAAGTAAAAAAAGTGTTCTGGTTTTGACTCAAATCGTTTTCATATGCATTATCACTTATAACTGGATGAAGCATAAGAGTAATTACAAAATTAAAGTGAAATTTGAATTGGTTATTGCATTTTTCAACAAATTGGCCCCAAATTTTGAGAAAAGCTTTACAAAGAGCAACATTTTGATAATTAAACATTGAAACATACTCCAACTACTGAAATATTGTGTTGAGTATCAGTACAAGTAATGCTAGAATGATTGCTTTACTATTTACAAGAAAACCATGAAAATATGATCAATATTTTCCATAGCGTTACGCTTGCGACAAAGCCCCAGTTAAGAAATCTTTGTATTTTACCACCAGAAACCAGCTGCGGACCTGGATTACTTGATTGTTTCTCAAAACTACACAGATTTTGCAGTATTACAAGCCAAACCATATTTAAAACGGAGCTTTGATTGCTCTGTGGCACTACAAAGTATTTTGGGCGTTACGCTTGCGACGGATTCACCTACCCTGCTTTTCATGGGAATTTTTTAGGGAAATAAATTTTCCACAACCATCAGAAGCTCCGAAATGGGTAAGAAGATATAAGACTAGGTCTCAGAGGCAAAAAGATTCAGCTGACACATGTCAAGCGGACACTAGAGCATCCCAGAGCAGTAAGCATCAAATTTGACTTAATTTTTGTAAGTCAACCTTTGAGTACAAATAGCTTAATAATGTCAACACCCGCAAATGAAAGTACTTGATTTTATGGATTAATGAAGCCTGAGGATGTAGAGATTCCAAAAAGTGTTGGGAAATTGTCTAAGAATACGTAAGAATTTGTAAATCTGAAAGAATTCAAGTGGTCAAAAATGTTATGTCACGTTTTTTTAGTGAAAAAATGCTTGTTTTTCAATATTAGTGGACTCCATCTCAATAACTATGAGCCAGAATGTCGTGAAATTTTCAGGAAATTTGCACAAGAATGTACTTAAATCAATGGTGTACTTTTTAGTTGTCACATACAGCCATTCTCATATTTTGAGACCCCCACAGAAAATATGCTGCGTGGCTTCATTATTTTTGAACTAGGCCATAAGTGATAAACATGATACAAATGACCTATCTGAAGAAATGGGTGAAATACAAAATTTTTTTGGAATAAATCAAGCGGCACAACTTACCCTATCACGCGGCACAACTTACCCCGGTACCGGGGCAAGTTGTGCCACTTGACCTACTTTTTTCAAATGCCTGCCATGACCTTCCCAAAGGTAGGACTGCCCTGAAACTTTGGTTGATTCTGGCCAACGTATTATATTTTGATGTCTGATTTTCAGATTGCATGATTAAGCTTTGGTTTTTCGGAAAATCAGCCTGACGAAAAAAAATGGCACAACTTACCCCGGTCTCCCCTACTGTGGTGAGTTTCAAGTAACAATCACACTATAAATTCATGGACCTTTATCTCTAAATATTCTTGTAGCAGTTCCATTACTTATTGGGAAAGAGAGTTTTACATAAAAAATTTCACTTAGTGAATCCTGACTATGTAATGACCTCTCCATTACTATTCAGCTGTGATTGCTTACCACCACAATGACCTTACTTTAAGCAAACGGCAAACATCTGTAACAAGTAGCAGTCATCTATTATTTCAAAGTAGCAAAATGCCTGAGGCAACCACTACCATCTTCAGATAAAAAGTAGTTAGACATCACCAAGATACTAATACCATTGGAAAAGCTGGTATCTAACTGACAGTTTTGCATGTTAGCGCCCAGCTAAGGATTAACAATATTAATAACAGCAAACAAACAATCAGATTATTGTTTATTTTGCAAAAATTTAAAGTTAAAAGGTATAATAGAAGAAGCATATGATGTCTAAGTCAGTTAGATACCTCAATGTCGGGTTCTAACATGCATTTTTGTCAGTTAGATCCCTCCCTCCGGTCGGGATCTAACTGACAAAACTGCATGTTAGAACCCTCCAAATCGGCATCTAACTAATACCAAGATGCCAACAATAACACTGTCTTCTTCATTCCCATGTTATGCAAAGTGTCTGGCTGCATTGGCCAAAGTGCCTCTTGATTGGGCTTTGTCTTTCACGGTGGGGCTTAACAACATTCCATTTGCATCTTTTCCTGCCTCTTTGCATGATGTGATTGATGCAGAGGAAGAATTGGATATCTCAAATTGTGTGAACATGGAAATTGCTGTTCTTGAACACAACTCCTCTATGCTTATCAATGACATACAGATTGGAAATTCTCTTTGTAGTATATCTTTACCTCATCATCTGTAAATCAGTCTTAAACTGATCATATAATGACATTTGGTATTGAATAGCAAAGAGCAAACAAGAAAACAATCAGCAAGACTGCTTGCTGACACACTATAGAGAAGAATTTGAATAACTCGACCATTGCACCACAACATTTTTAAACGTAACAATTATGAAATCCCACTGTAATGTGTTTTAATTCATATATATAATATATAATCGACAACCAAATTATGCTTTACAAAGTTTATATGCCAACGCAGACAACCAGTAGTGTACTTTTAACACGCCTTCAATATCGTAAAAGGAAAAAGATTTTCTTTTATCAGATACTAACATGGAAACTTTGCGAGCCTTTTCATTTCTTTGTGGGGTTCTTTAGTTTCATAACTTCAACGATAATGATTCAATTTTCATGTCATAAAATTTGTCTGAGCAAGATGTTAAAGTATTCCAATTGTGTGTTTACAGTTTTGTAGTTTCCTAGATATTGCAAAGGTAACACAAAGATTCATAGCCGAAAAAAACTCAACAAATTACAGATTTACGGAGGTGAATCAGCTTACTGGTGAAGAAATTATCTAACTCTGCTTGAAGTTAAAAGATCAGTATGTGCTGAATAGGAGCCCCCCTGTTGACACCTCTGATGCATGTCAGCGACCAATAATTCATTGAGATACCTCATTCTTGCACCCAGAACATTTCTATTGAAGGCAGCAGAATGAAATTCATCAAGGGCCACATTTAATATGCTCTTTTGAGAAGGCCGCGAGGTAGATTTTATTATTTTTTATTTTATCCTTGAAATATGGAAGAGCAGAATGATTCAAAATTACCTGAAATAAAAGATAAAAGCAGACACATCTCAACATTCTCAAGTTAAAAGGTGCTAAGGCAATCAACATTGGGAGTGAATGGCTCAATTACATGAACACACCCTCTTCAATTTCACTCTGTCATATTTCAAGCTCTTTCAAGTGACATTGAAATATCAGGCTGTCAAAATTCACGTCAAAACACAGGCAGTGTCACAGTAAACTCTCTGCATAATGTTAATATTCTGGTGACAACTCAAGGACAGTTATTGAACATTTTCGTATAGGCAAAATATGATGAAATAGTATTTGGATATAAGCTATTATAGAACTCCAGTTAGAACTTCAAAGTTTTTTGGAAAAGGTGTTCAAGATACGGCAGGTTACATCTGTGTTTAATCTGCCCCACTTTAGTTGCCTTTCTTCCCACAATGCAAACCGAGCAACAACAAATTTTCATTCAAGATGCATTTGACATCTGGAATGATATTTTGTTGTCAAACTAATTCAACCTTCAACATTGCATTATTATTCATCAAAATATTTCACTATTAAATGATTGGTGTGAAACAATCTCAGGCTCTTTCTATTGTCCTATTGTTTAATCAGTTACCATAGCAACAGTGCTCATTTGCCTTAATTGTTATGTTGAATAAAGCCTTCATTAACATGAATAAAAACAATCTGGTCATTTGAAGATTTTGTTTTGAGACATTGACCACAATTACTTTATTTTATTTACAACAATTTCGAAATTCATTAAATTTTTAGCGAAAATGAATCTGTTATCATTCAAAATATGCTGCAATACTTTTAAAATTCTCTCTCTATCTCTGCCACTCTTGGGTTGTTATGATATTCAAAATAACTAGAATTGTGTAAAAAATACTCAATTCCAAACAACTCTCTCCCTTTCTCTCTTTCTTTTTTCCTCTTCTCACTTCTCTTCTTTCCTTCCTATTCTCCTTTTCTTTTTCTCCATTTTTCATTCTTGAAGACACTCCTTCCTTTAAAAAGTGACAAGTTACTCGCGGAGGCAATAATAGTCTGCCTTTATGTGACTGCCAAGGGAAATTTACTAATATCCCAACTTCGTTCAGTGTTACTTTTATTTGAGATTGAAACTGGCAGCTCATATTTAATATATATGTGTAAAATCCTAACATCTGTAGACCTTGTGTTTGAATGAAAGCTTTCAACAGGAAGCAACCTAAAGGGAGAAACTAATTGATTTAGGAAAGAATCGGTTCCGTGGTGTTTGGCATTCGTAGAATTTTGATGAGACAACATGTGGCACCAGTAGCTTAAAACTTTGAAGATGCCACATTAGATTTGATATTGAAAAATGTTGCACGGTGTTGCAGCTATTAATTTTGCATTCAATTGTTGACAGCCCTTCAGTGAACGTCATCTGAAGCCTGAAATTAATTGTTTCTTGATACAAACAGAAAGTGCTTCTTATGATTAGTGCGAAGAATGTATGAATATCAGAGCCAGGTCACAAATAGTTTACCTGAGGAATCATCTTTCCTTTAATAATATTATAATAAATTAGAGCTTGTTTAGAAATCGTGCCGTACAATGTTGAAATTCAAGACAGATGAAGTCTGCTCTTATTTTCATTCGTTACATGCACTTTGTATCTCACTGACCATTTGTCTGCTTTTTTGCGGGTGTCATGGTTTGGAAAGAAGGCTTTCTTTCACTTGGCATGTCTCTCCCCCATTTCCAGGAGGGTCTTTGGAGGCAAGCTGATCGCAGTTCCCTACAAACCGAAGGCGCTCTTTAATGGCAGACCATGCTTAATCGACATCCCATTCTCACACAGAGCGTTGGGGCACTGTTGGACTATGAAATAATTTCAATAAGTGTCTGTTCAGCGATTAAATAAGCATGTGTTCTTCTGAACTTGAAATTTATCATTTTTAGCTTAATGTAATGGGTTGTGCTAGCCTAGGCTAATCAAACCTGCTGTAGGTAAATGTCGGTCATCTTTCCTCATGATGACGTGATAACTTTTATCATCGCTGCATTATTTTCTGCATGAAGCTCTTCTGACAATTTGTGATGTCGATTTACAATGTGATTGCGATCGAGACTTGGGCCACAAGATCATGGTCTGAGCGGAAAGTTCCTTGGGGCAACACAGAGACATCTGCAGATTTCACTGGCTGTTATGCTTCTTTATATTAATGTGTGATTCTAAGGATTCTGGGATAGCTACCAGGTGGTTGCCGTTTTCCAGAATTTCAGCATTCCAGGTTCATTGTTCACCATTCTAATATAGCCACGTGCGTAGATTACTGTTTTTCCTATCCCAAAATACAAAATATGACCATAATCATGCTATAATGAATTGAGTATGACTAGGACTTGTTTTGTTGTTCTACGCATTCCTAACCAGTGGTCTTTTACATTTTGCAAAGAATTTTAGAAACAGATGAAGGTGTACGATCATTTCAAGAATAGTAATGCTTGCTGTCTTATCTACTGCGCACTGAATGGAAACATGTTGCACTGAGAAATGGCTGGTTCTACACGCTGTCCATTCAGCTCAGTGACCCATGGCTTGGCCTTTTCATTGGCTGGAGGAGAAAAAAACAGTGATTACACCCTGGATGGGAAGAACACATTGGGTTGCAAGGCAGGGTGACATTTGCATTCTGTGAGGAGGCAATAAATCACCCCATTTGCCCCATCACCCTATAGAGTGATTAACCCACAGGGGACAGTGAGTGGGGCTGCTCAATGGATCAAGACCAACAAACAAATCTACAGCAGATGCTCTTTGACAGTTGCTTACTGGTGGTCATAATGAAACATCTTACTTCCCGTACATCTGCTCCTGGACCAATAAAGGATATTATGAATTGGTGATGACAGATCATTGTTGTGTGTTTTATGGACCTGATGCCATGTAAATTTACACCTGATAAAGCCTTGGTGTCACACTCACACATAAAGATAAAAATAATATCTGAAAAAGTGTAGTTGATTGATTTGTTCCATGCTCAGAATTGCATGTCACAGCCATCTTTGGGAACGCATGAAAGATAAGGATTTTAATAATTTCAATTACATGTTTTTCATTGTGTAATCATTGAACAAGAGGCACACAAATCGAAAGTTGCATGTGATACACATGCATGAATTTCTTAAGTATTTTATTTTATTCCGTGCAATGTATTTTGATTTTCCTTCTTATGAAGTGATAAATTTCTCAAATAGTCATTAATTATCATAAACTTGTTCATTATATTTTTTCCCGATGAAAGCATATTGATTTTCAGACTTATTACATATATTTATTTACGAAATGATTACAAATGTTAATCTAAACAGATATTAATAGGGCATACTAAAAAATGTGAATGTATTGAATATGTTGCCCTCTTAAAATTAGTATGTTTGACTTCGACTTTTGGTTATGCCTTGCACACAAACAGTAGAAAGCCAAACATTATTGGTCAATTTTTGTGTACAGTGCATTAGTGTGATGAATGTGTTTTGCACACTCTCTATACATACATGAACTGGTCCATCCTATCAGGTCTGAGCAGATCTGAAAGCCTTTTCAATTTGATTGCGGAAACTTGTCTTGCTACAAAAACTGGCATAACTTATGGTAGGCAAATGGACAATACCAGGGGTGCATGACCCTCCCAGCAAAGATTGTGGTCTTTATCACTTTGGACCAGGAAAGATTGACCCATGCTGTGGTATTTTGCTTGGGTGATACCCGAGGGTACAATGGCTCATAAAGTAGTCGCCAAGAAGCAGACTTACCATCATGCAAATTCCATAATGTGTCTAGCAGCTACAAAAGAAATTTTCCCAATAGGGGAGGCCGCTGTAAATGGGCTAAGAGTGTATGGGGGATCCAGGGAGAAAGCCATAGCTTGTAGTAACAAGGCAGTTTGTCAGGTTGTCAGTCAAGCCTTGAACTGGTCAAGCTATTTCTTCAGCATAAGACGCTAGGCAAGAAATTGTTCGGAAGATATCCGACATGGGGCATTGGAATGCATCATGCATCATCCTGTTATAGCCACAAGAGTAGTTTATTGCAGTGTTGTTGAGGATATTGCTGAATAACTTAGACAATGATACCATAACAAACTTTCTCCGTTATTTCTTCAAAATGTTATTTTCATCTCAGTGGTCTAGGGGACCCAGGCTCCCTAGACTCTCCCCGTACCCCCCCTCCTGGATCCGCCACTGCTGGGACAATGGTCCTCATAAAGTAGTTGCAAAGAAGTGGACATGCCATCATGCAAATTCTGAAGAGTATATCTCAAACCAAGACCGGCGGACTGACCAGTGTGTCATGGGAGAGTAAGCATCGAAATAGCTGTCCTCAAACACAACTACTCTAAGCTAATCAATGACATACAGATTGGAAATTCTCTTTGAAAGATATCTTTTACCTCCTCAGCTGTAAATCAGTCTAAAATTGATTGTATAATGACCATTGGTATTGAATAGCCTAGAGAAAACAGGAAAACCATTAGCAAGTGTAGTCTGACACACTACAGAGAAGACAGAGAGGTTTTTTTAGGATTCATAATAATTTCCGACAAAAAAATAATATTTAACAATGCAATTGGAATCTTAGACCTGAAATGCAGCATTTTGAAATGCAGCATTTTGATTACCTGGACCACTGCACTGCAGCATTTTGAATAATAGATAACAAATTCTCCTAAACTCTGTTTTTATTGTATAGCATCAACTAGGCCAACTAAAATTATTAAACTTTCTATGCAGATGCAGCCAACCAGCAGTATACTTTTTAAAACTCATTCAATACAGTACGTATCCCTAATGGAAACTTTTCAATATTCAGAAACTTACTAAGAAAATTTGCAAATCACTTTGTTTCTTGGTGGGGCTGTTTCGTCTATAATTTCAAAGTCAAACGACCCTTTTGAGTGTGAAATGGCAATTATTTCAAAACTTTCTGTCAAGCCTAACGTTATCAATAACAATTTTGTCATTGAGAATGGAAGCAACTCACCTAGCTGTTGTTGGGCCTTTCAATGTATTATTTTTAACGAGATCTTTAATCAGAAGGAGTTTTTTGTGGATATTTGCTATGGTAGTCACAAGAGACATCAAGACCAGTATCTCTTCTGTACAGAACAGCTTTTGAAAGAGAAATATTCAATTCACTCTGTTGCATTTCAAACTACCCCAAGTGATATTGAAATATCAAGGTGCCAAAATTCATGTTAAAACATAGGCTGTATTGCAGTAAACATTTGGCATTTTATAACTTTCATGTTATCAAATACGCCTGAACACCATGTATTGTATTGTCACATCACAAGATAACCATGTTACAGTATTCCAATAGTGTGTTTACAGTGCTGTAGTTTGTTTGGAGAAGAAATTGCAAAAGTAACACAAAGATTAATCGCAGAAAAAAACTAAGCAAATTATTTAATTCTGCTTGAAGTTGAAAAATCTGTATGTACTGAATAGGAGCACCCCGGTTGACACCTCTGGTGCATGTCAGCGACCAATAACTCATTGAGATACCTCTTTGTTTCTCCCGGAACATTTCTATTGAAGGCAGCAGAATGAAATTCATCAAGCGCCACATTTAATATGCTCTTTTGAGAAGGCTGCAGTTGATTTTATTTTGTTTTATCTCATCCTTGAAATTTGGAAGAGCAGAATGATTCAAAATTACATGAAATAAAAGATAAGAGCAGACACATCTCAACATTCTCAAGTTAAAAGGTGCTATGGCAATCAACATTAGGAGCAAATGGCTCAATTACATGAAGAGCTCCTCTTTTATTACACTCTGCTGTATTTCAAGCTCTTTGAAGTGACATTGAAATATCAGGCTGTCAAAATTCATGTAACAGCACAAGCTGTGTCACAGTAAGCCTTTGGCATTTTGTTAATATTTTGGTGGCATCTCAAGGAAAGTTGTTGAACATTTGGTATAGGCAACAGAATATGATAAAATACTATTTCAATTTAAGGTGTTGTAGAACAGCTGCATGATATGGATACATCTTTGGTTATTTATCTCTACTTTATTTGCCTTTTTTCTTACAAAGCATGCCGAGCAACATTCAAATTGCATCTTGAAGGAAATGTTATTGTCAAACAAATTCAACCTTGAACATCATTATTGATCAAAATCGCTCACAATTAAAGCCATTGTTAAGAAAATTATTGGTTTGAAACAATCACAGGCTCTTTCTATTGTCCTATTGTTTAATCTGTTACCATAGCAACAATGCTCATTTGCCTTAATTGTCACGTCGAATTAATGCCTTCATTAATAAGAATTAAGTAATCTGGACATTTAAAGATTTGCTTCTCGATATTGACCAAAATTGTTGGTGTTTATCATCAAAAATTCAGATGTACATTAACATTAACGACAATTGATTTGTTGTCATATTGTGATGCATCTATCAAAAATCCTTAATCATTCACTCTACATTTTAACATTATTTCATGATGTTAAATTTGACTGGGCAAAAAATTGTACATGCGTTATCTACTTCGAACTCATTTTGGTGAAGTAGGTCACAATATTTGAGCTGGGGATTATCCCAAATTACACATATTATGACAAACCTTCTAAGCAGCGACTGGTGAAAATCAAGCTAACGTATCAACACAGCGCAGAGTAAACATAGCAAAATATCAATCAACAATTCATCTTTATATTTAACATGAAACTGAGTATTTCATTTTCAAGATTTAGGTGCTCTCCTGTGTCTTAATCTCCAAGTAAGACATGTCTAAATATCTTTTTTGTAATATATCTGTCAAAGGATTGGATAAGAAATGAAAAATCTGACTTTGGTGCCGACTATCACTCCACTTGCTAAAAATCACAGCAACGATGAGTATATGATTACACATATAGATCATATGTGTACAGATGGTTGTTATATGTGTGTTTGTATCTTGCATGCACAATGTTCATCTCACTACAGCATTGTTAGTACTCAATTGATAATTGTTAGTACTCTATTGTTTCTATGAATGAAAGACAAAGAGCCCGAAGTCCAGTACCAGCAGAATCAGTGATTTCAAAAGCATTAATTAAATTTAAATCATGGCTTAAAATTTTGTCCACTGGTGACAGTTTCAAACCCAAATATCTAAACAATCAATAATCCTGCTGAATTGGACAAAATTAGCAATAAAGAGGAGACACACGCAACATATGAACCTACCTTTTTCTTGGAGGGCTTTCGGTCAAAGTTGGCTGCTTCAAAACTTGTTACTGTGTCTCCCCTCAGGTACAGTATCCCATAAGTTTTAAGGGTTCAAATAAATTCAGTTATGAATTCCTTTTGTGGTCATGCACGTCATTCCATTCATCACATTATTAGGATACTTTGCCTGTGCTTGGGCATTTTGTTAGTACTGGTGCATGTTAGTAAGCTTATGCAATTATGCATATATTGTAAACACAAATATTTATAACCAAATCAATCTTAGTTCCCAACCGGGAAGGCAAATAAGCAATACTTACGGTTTCCGGCGATTTTCCATCCCTGTCAGTTTCCACGCTTTAAAATTGTATGTTGCAGTTTGATAAAACAAATCCATATGTAATATTGTTCACAGATTTAAGTGTTTGGTAAGCGAAAGTTGCTTGTGCTGGAGAAGTCAATAAAAATGTCATTAAAGCTATGGATCCATGTTCCACATAAACATCCGTCCTTCTTCTGGACAAGAAGCCGTGAATGCCCTGAAGTCTGTTGAATAAAATAATTATAACGCTTGATCCTCTTGAAATATCCTTCAATTTATCACAGGTAAACTTGCTTGTCATATATTCCATTATCTGTACGCAGTCTCAAGGAAAGTCATATAATATAATCCTGATTTTTCAAAGCACATTTTTTGCAGTGGTCCCTCTTATTCAGTGGCCTCGCCAAGTCATGAGTAATCCATGGATTTTGTCTACTTTAAAGTCTCCTTACCTTCAGAGGAGCATGTTTTTTCAGTCACCATCAGAAAGGTATTCTTCAATTTTGACCACAGTTCATGAAAAGACATGCATTCAAGATTTCTAAGGTTAAATACACTTTGTTGTTGTAGGTCATCTAATTATATCTGTTTGTCAAAGTTTATGTAATCCCTATGTTTAGCTATATTTTGTGCACCTAAGCTGTTTTGTTTATCTCACGTGTACTTCGTTGAAATACAATAGAGATTACTCATTAGCACCTCAACAACACCAGTATTGTAATGTCTTTTACTGTTACAAGTTAGAGCTATGTCAGTTAGTGTACTTGACCTGAGATCTATTGTGGCGTCCCATTTGATATTATGATATTTTCAACGTGCATCAAGTGCTGAGTTATTCTGCACATTGTAATCATAATTTAAATCTTCAATAATAACTATTTCATTAGAATTATCATTGCTTCGTTCTTTGCTGCTATTTCTTATTCACTATAATCAAATTGCTCAGTAATCTATGATTCCGATTGATAGTATTCTTTGCTCGAATAGTAACTGGAGACAAACTGTAAGAAAAGGAAAGCAATACCATTGAGAAAGTATCAATTTTTTTAAATCACAGATAGATCATTATGACATTTTTGAATTGATGCCTAGTGGCAGGAGACTGAGAGTACTTCACTGTCACAGGTTCAAGAAAAGTTTTGCCCCAAGGGCAATCAATATTCTAAATTTAAGTTTTGTTGGCTGAAAACATGTTATGTTGCTATTATCTGTATATACGTGACAAATAAATATTTGTTATCATGTGCTTCTCTTTTTCTATTCAGTCTTTTAACAATACCCTCCAATACCCCCCCCCCCCTTCCTCTTGACCACCCTGTGTTTTATTGGCAATTTAATAGGATGACAAATTTATCAGACATCTTCACAGATCTCCCCAGAGATACATAAATTCTCAATTAGCTCCTGACAGATCTATCCACTCATGACTTAATGCTCGTGGGGTGGAAAAAATCAATTAGTCAGACGGGCATTTTGGGGTTAGGGTTGAAAAGTCACAACAGTTGAACAATAGAACAAAAAGAGTAGATACTGCGCATGGTTTGACCAGAGACCTCTGGCGTTTAAGATAAAATAAATTAAGTCCTCAAAGTGATCAAGTTTGAGTGATAAATGGAAAAACAGGGGCAGTTTAGAGAATTGGTCATTTAGAGTAATGAAATATGGCCGCAAAACCTCACAAAGTGTCATAAACTCTTTAATACAACTACCCTAATCAGGAGGGGGGGAGGGGTAGGGGTAGGATTGGGCAGAAGTGATTTGTTAAGATTTTACCCCTATAAATGTTGCAAACTGAATAAACCCTCCCCCCACCTTCCACTATTACCCCCCCTCAATTGTTTAAGTCACGTGGGACTTCTTCTATGGTCACTCTATTGTTAAATGTGAACTTCCTTAAAATCGCTCAGCATGATGTTTGGCTGGTCAGGTGATATGACAATTTATACCCAATCTCAACCCCCCCCCCTCCATTTTGCCCCCCTGCCTGCACAATGGCACCCACCCTGATTGTCACCACAGAACAAAGCATGAGTGATAATAGGTGAATTGACGTAGCTGCCGGACAGTGTCGTAGCTGATTAGCGGTTGCATTGTGATGCCAATTAGGTCATAAACATGGCGCTTTATTGTCCCTATCATAACAATAGTGCACAAACTGCACAGTGCAATCATTTGGGGGAACAGCAGTGTATCTAGCTTACACACTATGTGCCAATTATCAGTTACTTGGACATGATATGAGTGCTGCTGAAGGCCATGAAGGCCGACCTTGTGTATAGCGCACTATTGCAGCTAAGTTATGCCAATGATCAGTGAATTTGCTTTTGAGTTGTGCTCATGTCTACAATTAGCGCCTAACGGGAGGGGCCCTAAAAAAACTAGAGCTAGCAGTTACAGTCACTGTCTGGTATTATAATAAAATGAGAATACCTTGAATGGTCCAGAATTGCTCTAAAATGACTACAACTGTTCAACCATCTATCTACAACTGGAAAGGGAAGATAATGTAGTGGTTCTAAGACAGTCAGGAGCTCTGTTTGAATTATACTGTATAATCCATTGACACTTGCTATTGCCTAATGGCTATGCACAGAAAAAGCATTTCTTTACTAATAAAGTGTATGCTTTTCTTCATTTCTTGTTGCACTTCTGCAACAGTACAAGTTACAACAACAACGAGCCACACAATCTTCGCTGTACATTTGTGCACAAGATTGTGTAGTGTAGTATGCAAACTATTGAGTATTGATGTTATATTTGGAAATTTCAAAGGCAATGTTTAATATATATATATTCACAAAATTGTATTCGGGTTTGCACAAAAGAAAGAACAGCTTGTTCAGACAAGAGGGACACGTCCTGAAATCGTCATGATGATCAAGGGATGTGTCTATCTCTCATTGGCAGATATGCAACATGTGACTGTTTGCTGCACATATAAAAGCTGGTTAAAATACATAGAAAAATATATATATATCGGGATGCACAGAGGGCCGACGATTTAAGCAATGCAGTGACAGAAAGCAATTGTAGTTGTTGCTGGATCAGCAGCCGCAGATTCCGGCATCACATGAACTAACCATTATTGCAACTGATACTACTCCTTCGGGGTATTTTCACCAACAGAGACAAAAAGCAAGGTAGGCTATATAATAGTTTTATGTTTGTACATATTTATCATATATAATATATTATCCAAGTATTTAATCAGGAAGTATACTAGGTGGCATGTCGGAAAGGAGAAAAGGATTCCTGGAGAATGCCCTAGCAGTGATAAGGAGTATTTAATCAGGAAGTATACTAGGTGGCATGTCGGAAAGGAGAAAAGGATTCCTGGAGAATGCCCTAGCAGTGATAAGGAGTATTTAATCAGGAAGTATACTAGGTGGCATGTCGGAAAGGAGAAAAGGATTCCTGGAGAATGCCCTAGCAGTGATAAGGAGTATTTAATCAGGAAGTATACTAGGTCGCATGTCGGAAAGGTGAAAACGATTCCTGGAGAATGCCCTAGCAGTGATTTGGAATGTTGATTGAAGAATCCATCGGAGTATGATGGTGTCTCAGCATTATGATATTGTTATGTTATGCTATTAGCTGGATGTCTCTGTGGGTGACAGTACACTTGGGGATGGTATTCAGGTGTAGTATATGGGTTTATCACATTGGATTAATCTGACATTTAATAATTCGAATACTTTACATGATTGTAGTTTTTGACATTGGAATATTCATGTTAACATAATAGTGAATAAATCATTGCTTAAGTTTAAACTAACTTGTTTGTTATATGTGTTGCATAATCAAACCTAGATCGGTTCAGTATCTGTCAATTGCAAAAGTGGTATTTCACCGTCATCTCACAATCCCCAATCATCAAGGTGGAGAACTATATTTAGAAGAAGAATAAGAAGAAGAAGAAGAAGATCAGAATTACAATTGCATACCTAGCATACATATTTAGTAATTGATATATATATAAAATATAGAGGACCTGTAAGAACCAGGCGAGTCTCTATTACATGGTGTTTCGACCAGGGCAATTGACAGATGTTAAATTGATTTAACGATTTCGCTGATAATTATAACAGGTGAAATGTTTTGATTATATAACATATATACTTTTGGTATGACTTTCCACTCTCTCCATATGGTACTTTTGGAAATAGGGCTTTGTAATATTATGAAAGTCTGATTGTGTTACCGCACACATAATTGTATGGCTTATCAATGAACCTGTACAGGTGTCAATATGTTCATTCACTGAGAGTACAAAGCCTTACAATTTGGCTATGGATTTAATATCAAAAAGCCAATAAGTAACATGTTGGACATAAGACATTTTATGACAGATGAATGTGTTAACAACACAAGACACAGTACTTTTCAGCGTTCCGTGCATTACTGAATTCCATCATAATCAATACTAATTTTACTGTTAGTCTCATTTCAGAATTTTGGAAATACTATGTAATAACAAGCAGCATGGGTGAGTATGGCAGGACCAGTGTAAGTATGAACTTCCTCCTGGCTGCCTAATTCAATCTGAAACAGAAACCACTTTTTGGATTCCTGTCATCAGCCTTTAGCTGTTTGGCTTTTTTCTGTTTGAAACCTATAAATGGCAGCCAGAGTTTAGAATAGAGGGAATAGAATAGAATGAATAGTACAGCAGTCGCATACTAAGAAATATTGATATTTAATTCATAAAAAGATATGCAATATTTGATAATGAATGATGTAAACTAGGGAGACAGACAAACAAGGTTTTGCATTTCATTAATACTCAAAATCCAACTTTTAAAACAACAAACATTAAAATTCCTAATAACACTTAAGAAAAGCAGAAAAGACAAGGTTACAGGCATTATAACGTGGGGTATATACCTGATGTAACAACGTCTATCTGTTACACTATCTATCATAGAACAAGTATGTGTGTAGAGAAAATTGTTGCAGAAAAATATTATTGGGATGCCTCTGAACTGCCTAGGGCAGATTTCACGAAAAAGCTGCAAAATGACTTACCACAACTTGTCCACAAGTTACATTAGCACAATACTGATAAGGCCAGACATAATCGATTAGTAGATTCTCAGATTTTCTCAGGGTGCTTCTTCTGAGGATAGCTGGCAGGACTAAAAAAAGCTGAAATCTAAATCTTTTATTGTGTCAATCCATTAAATAAAATCATGGGTAAACAATCTTTTCTGTTTGATTGGTAGGTCAGAGTAGCTAAAAATATGGCCTTGTGCTAATGTAACAACGATGAATGATGGAGGACGGAATTTTTTATGCTGATCCTACTGCCATATAAATGAAGTCACCAGCAGGGTACCACCCCTGGCCTGCTCTTGGGAGACCTGGCTTTCAGTTCAGAAAAAATTTGAGATCTAATCATGTGTTTTTTAACATAATTTTTATGTATGCATTTTGCTAATGTAACACTATGAAATGGACGGATGCAAAATTGCAGTTACATTAGCAATAAAGAAACAGGTACCACACCCAGTCATTTATGTTTTTGGTGATGTATATAGGCAAATAAGACACGTTTTTCAATAAAATACTATAATTTCATGTTTGAAATTGGCATAATTAGCGAGAACACAGAAAAATTTCCATGTAAAAGTTGCTAATGTAATCCCAGTGTCCTGAGACGGAATCGAGTTACATTAGCAGTCTTTTTTTATTTTTCATTTTTTTCAAGCTTTATAATGACCAAGACAATTAAAAATGGTTCCAAAATAATTTTCAAGATGTTTTTTATCAATCACATGCCATTACATTTTCCTGAATTGGTTTAAGCAGATTCTACAGAGTGCCAAAGTAAGCATGTCTGATCACCGGTAAGTTTGGTCGTCCAAAATTGTCTTCATGAGGCATAAAAAATATATTTTTAAGAGGAAAAAGCTGCATATTTGAGGAATATTTTATTGATATTTATACATTACCTCACAGATGTACTTAGTAATAGGTTTACTTGCTTCAGGAAGCAACAGAGAGATAACAAAAGGGTTGGAAAGTTTAAGGTACCTTTTAAGAGCACTTTTCGTGAAATCTGCCCTAACCGGTAGCTATGCTATTGTCAGTAGAGGTAGCAATGCCAAACCTGTGCATGTTGAACGGTTGATACGTACATTACAACATGCACAAGATCTATGTACTAATATATTATACTAATGTTTATTTCAGATCATCAAACAACATGACAATAAAGTCTTAACTCAAAATTGCTTTTTATAAAAAGTGAAAAAAAAACAACAACAAAAAAACCACTATATTCAAAATTATACTTTCATAGACAACCTATCATTGGACGGAACATCAAATTGTTTTACTACAAATTGATGTTCATGCCACCTACATCCGTAGACAATAAATAAACTTCACTGTGTCATTTGAAACGAGGCGAAAAATTGAAAAAGAGCGACCACTTTTATTCCAAATTCTATTTTATAGTATAAATTGCCTGGTCATTACACAAACTTTATTTGCTTACACGCTCAAGCTATAATGTGCCAACATCAATTTACATTGATTGACTTGACAGTGGGAAAAGCAGCTGTGTTATGTATAAATAGCCATTGAAGCGGCATGAAATTAAATTATTATTATATAAAAGAATAATGCCTAAAGCTGCCTAACCGAAAGTCGTACCAGTTATTAAATTTACTCAACATCCAGTTAAATACGAGTATTGGATGTATGACATCTTTATTTAATAATAGCTTATTTTAATCTGTATTTCGAAGCAAAAGTGTATAAAAGTAGGAAAAACTATATCATAAGATTTGTCCAATGTAATTGAAACAACCCATTATGTATTGTGTGTAAACCAGCAGTACAATGTGTTGTAACACGGTTCATGTGGTATATCTAGCCATACAAGCTGTTTCTAGCCAAACAAACAGTTATTTATCATATTCTTTTGTCACTTTTTGCCCAATACTAATGTCTCATTGACCTGTCAAGAAAGCATAGCCTTGTCAGTGCAAGCCTACACCTGCCAATGGAACAGCACAAAGACGAGTGAGCAGGACGATTCATCAACTACCAGATACTCGGAAACTCTTCTCAGCACTCAAGCCTATGTTGGTCAACAACCAAGTGATAGATGGGCAGACGTGATGAAGAGTCCCACAAACACAGTACAAGTCATATCTTCACCACTACAGACTGTCATCAGCCTGAGTCCATGAAAAAACCAAGAGAACCACAGGATTTACCACCGATCACTGCGATAGTCGCTGGAGGCATGCAGTCCAGATGTTGCCATATCCCACTGAACAACAATTGGGGACTTCAAAAGAAAAACCTGGTTATGTGGAAGGGCAGCAACAATAGTAATGACGTCACGCCATCAGATGTCTCCTCTCTTGCCGCAACTACGTGGATGAGGGCAGCATGGACATCGCGGAACTTATTCCTGGCATCATTGCAGCTACCTGGCATTATCTACAGCTTGTTGTATTTTCTATGAAAACACAAAAGGTTGATGGGCATGTAGTGTAGTATGCAAACTATTGATGTTATATTTGGAAATTTCAAAGGCAATGTTTAATATATATATATTCACAAAATTGTATTCGGGTTTGCACAAAAGAAAGAACAGCTTGTTCAGACAAGAGGGACACGTCCTGAAATCGTCATGATGATCAAGGGATGTGTCTATCTCTCATTGGCAGATATGCAACATGTGACTGTTTGCTGCACATATAAAAGCTGGTTAAAATACATAGAAAAATATATATATATCGGGATGCACAGAGGGCCGACGATTTAAGCAATGCAGTGACAGAAAGCAATTGTAGTTGTTGCTGGATCAGCAGCCGCAGATTCCGGCATCACATGAACTAACCATTATTGCAACTGATACTACTCCTTCGGGGTATTTTCACCAACAGAGACAAAAAGCAAGGTAGGCTATATAATAGTTTTATGTTTGTACATATTTATCATATTTAATATATTATCCAAGTATTTAATCAGGAAGTATACTAGGTGGCATGTCGGAAAGGAGAAAAGGATTCCTGGAGAATGCCCTAGCAGTGATAAGGAGTATTTAATCAGGAAGTATACTAGGTGGCATGTCGGAAAGGAGAAAAGGATTCCTGGAGAATGCCCTAGCAGTGATAAGGAGTATTTAATCAGGAAGTATACTAGGTGGCATGTCGGAAAGGAGAAAAGGATTCCTGGAGAATGCCCTAGCAGTGATAAGGAGTATTTAATCAGGAAGTATACTAGGTGGCATGTCGGAAAGGAGAAAAGGATTCCTGGAGAATGCCCTAGCAGTGATAAGGAGTATTTAATCAGGAAGTATACTAGGTCGCATGTCGGAAAGGTGAAAACGATTCCTGGAGAATGCCCTAGCAGTGATTTGGAATGTTGATTGAAGAATCCATCGGAGTATGATGGTGTCTCAGCATTATGATATTGTTATGTTATGCTATTAGCTGGATGTCTCTGTGGGTGACAGTACACTTGGGGATGGTATTCAGGTGTAGTATATGGGTTTATCACATTGGATTAATCTGACATTTAATAATTCGAATACTTTAC
Source organism: Platynereis dumerilii (assembly GCA_026936325.1). Classification (NCBI taxonomy): domain Eukaryota; kingdom Metazoa; phylum Annelida; class Polychaeta; order Phyllodocida; family Nereididae; genus Platynereis; species Platynereis dumerilii. Next base: position 710,078 of record JAPTHN010000046.1, on the reverse strand, counting down.
ATGATTGTAGTTTTTGACATTGGAATATTCATGTTAACATAATAGTGAATAAATCATTGCTTAAGTTTAAACTAACTTGTTTGTTATATGTGTTGCATAATCAAACCTAGATCGGTTCAGTATCTGTCAATTGCAAAAGTGGTATTTCACCGTCATCTCACAATCCCCAATCATCAAGGTGGAGAACTATATTTAGAAGAAGAATAAGAAGAAGAAGAAGAAGATCAGAATTACAATTGCATACCTAACATACATATTTAGTAATTGATATATATATAAAATATAGAGGACCTGTAAGAACCAGGCGAGTCTCTATTACAATTGGAACAGAAACCCAATTAATAATGCGCTTATACCAAATCAGCCATGAATGCCTCAGCTGATACTCAGTAATAACGGGCGATAATAGAGGCTGATAACCTGCATAGAATAAGCCTCTGACATGCCTCTAACATGCTGGGGGAGGCTCAGAGGCAGGTTGATTGAATATAAGAGAATGCCATAGTGCCATAGTGGTGCATAGTGTGATGGAATTACTGTGCAGGTGCACTAATCATGACTGATAAATTGTCCTCACTGACCTCTCACCCCAGTGCCACCTAGTGGTTGTTCAAGGTCAAGATAGGTGTCACCACTGTGGCCCTAATAGCACTGAGCATGCTCATTGCATACCAAATAGCCAGGATTGCCCTGGAAGAGGACATGATTGCTCACCCAACTTATTATTGTGGTGAGGTTTATAGAAAGGTGTTGGCTTGCTGCAATTATGGCACCATTCAACAGGACTTTTAATGCCTTGTGGGGTGCTGATATTATCTATCTATCTATCTATCTATCTATTTATCTATTTATCTATCTGTCTATCTATCTATCTATCTATCTATCTATCTATCAGGATGGGTGGATGATTACGTTTAGTAGGACAGAAGGAAAAACATTAATAACAGAAATGAAGCGAAGGGTGACAAAACCTGCCATGCAACATAAATACCCACTTAGCATGATCAGGGATGGAATTGAACTCAGGACTTTACTCCCCACCTGACGGCTAGAACCATATTCTGGTCATGAAAGAAGTGGAGGCAAAGTTGAAATAGACAGACAACATCTCTGTTGGTGTTATGTGCCTTGGATCAGTACCTGCATCTATTTATATCAAAGTTTAGGGCAGTCTAAAAGCTGGCATGACAAGTCAGCAGCTTCCCAATTTTGCATGTCTCCTCTGAGAAAAACCCCAATCCTCCATCAATGCATAACATAAGACAACCTCTTTTTCATGCTTCTGTTCCCTCTTCCCGGGGGGGGGGGGGAGTACTTCTTTTCCTGATTTTTGCGGGATGGGCCATGGCCACGTTGCAGACAGGAATCATTGTAATCTGGAAATCAACTACAGATACCAGAAACCAATTAAATCATAAAAGGATACCTTTGGAATTGTCTTTTCAAGCCGACTCTAATGATACCAAATACGTTGGGATTGCAAAAGGGGAAACAAATTGATCCAAAGAGCCCAACAAATTGTCAACATCCCATGTCATTACAGCACAAGAGGGCAGCACATGCAAGATGTGCTGTCAAAACTTCCCATGACAAGTCAGCCTGCAACCTGGCCTGCCCCGGTGCCCCACACAGGTGCCCCACACAGGACAGAAGTGCTAAGTAACAATATAGCCAAAAACACTGCCAAAAAATGTTTGTTTGTTACTAATGGGCATTTCTAGTCGGAGATATTTCGATAGTTCTTTATTGCAGGATTAATTCACAAGTGAATTAATTGCATCCGGTCGCGTTTTAATGTTGGCACTGAATTCTCTTATGAAGTGTCTAGGTTCGCCTTTTAAGGCGTAGCTCTTTAAACATTAATTGATGTTCTTTCTATAAATGATGTCCCTTTTTATAAATCTTTGATGTCAAAATGTATGCTGTTTGAAATGGTTAAATAAAGACATTTTGAACTGAGAAAAGTAGCACAGACATTGCGTTTGTTTGATCTTTCAAACTTTTGAAGTGCCTTTGAAAAGATTTTGTTACTTTATTCCTTAGCAAACATAACATCTAATTTGAAAGCAACTTTGAAAGTAAAAATATCAATGATTTTGCAATGAACTTGCACTTCCTCCAGGCAAGTGAGGGAATGCCTAGCCAACCCCCCCCCCCCCACACACACACACACTCACACACACAAAATATCACTCAATTTCCATGTCAGTATATCAGATGTTATAGCCCTACCGTGAGACATGTTTAAAGACCAAATTCTGTAGTTTAACACCTGTGGTTTAACTAAACCATGGTTTTTATCCAAAAACGCCAAATAGATATTTTATTTCACTTGATTTATCACAATATTAAATATCAAGAACATTTTTAATACATGGATTACTCACAAATTAATCACAAACTGGATAATTTTGGAAAAAGAGGCAAAACCTTGCCTGCTTCCAGTAATGACTGAGACAGTCAGTGAGACTAAGACTGCGACTGCTTCAAACAAGAAAACTAAAATTTGAAAGCCAAAGGAAATTCCACCGTTCAGAATGCTGTTTGATTTAATATTCATAAACTTGTATGATCTTAAAGTGATAGATTTATATAAATACAGTTATTTTCTTAGTTGTAAAGCCCTCAACTGACCAGACACAGGCATATTTATAAGATCTCTAGAGAACCGAAATTCAGAAGAGAAATCTACTTTCAGTGAGAGCTTACCATATATGGAGAGCTTGGTTGGTTGCTAGGGGCAACGCATTGTCACCTATGGAATTTGCTGATGGACAATGAGAAGAAAAGAATGTAAAGAAAATAATGGCCTATTGCTATGTATGAACTGAACTTGCAAAAGAAAGCTGGGCTATTCAACAAGGCCAGACTGACCAGCATTCAATTGACCCCAAGTGCATTCAGCCAGCACAAGGGCTGGGATTTTATAAGGAGTTAGGATTTAGTGTGAAGGGTCAAGAAAGTATTCGGCCCAACATTTTACCAGCCAGGAAGTCGCTCAATATGAAAATGCGTTCAGAACACAAAATAGCATCTATGCAGCATTTCCATGCTTCTGAAAAAAATATTTTTTCTGACATTCAACAGTGATTATATTTTGCAAGAAAGAGCTGACATTGAGGAATGAGGGACTTGAAAGTTATATTTGCATACATATGGGGTCACAATATAGCTCAATAACTTCGTCTTTTTTGTGCCAATTTTGAAAACTCTTCTGAACAAAACTATTTTATATGTGTAAACCAAAAAAAATCACACACTTTTGCGATCGAGAATCTACATGTGGCAAAATTTGCAACGTCAAGAAAATTCAGAGACAATATCTATATACAATACAATTCACAACAAAAACAAACTGTAAGTATATTTTGGGGTGTAGAAGGTGTTGGGGGATTTAGCTTTGGACAAGATGGAATCGCATGAAAATATGCATTGGATATCTGCAATGGTACAAGAGGCGTAGTTTTCAGGGCAGAATAAATTTCCTACGATATGCAATATGTTGAATTTATAAAGAATTCTTTGTTGCTTTGTTACTTTTTTGTTGCAAAAGTTGGGGGAATAACAAAAATGACTTTCTGAAGTATCATCACATATATATAGATCTGGGTTTTTTCAATTCAGTTTTACTGTTTTATATACATTATTGTCAATAATTAAAAATTGAGATATGTGTGATAGTCTAAGAATAAAATGTCAAGAAAATATATGAAGGACAATGACTCCTTTCAAGCAGAAGAAACTGGAAGTATATCTGGGGATATAGAATGTGTTCTGCACTGTTGTTAGATTGGGCTTTGGATAAAAATGGAATTGCTTTACAATATGCATGGGATATCTTCACTGCATAGTGCATACAAGAGGTGCAGTGTTCAGGGCAGACCAAATTTCCGACAATATAAAATATTTGAACAGATAAAGAAGTCTCTCATGGCTTTGTTGCTTTCTTTATATAAACTACTCGAAGCCTTATCTAAGCAGCTGGGTGGCCAAGTGGCTTAGGTGCCCGCCTGCTCCGCTGAAGGTCTTTGCCTGCATGGGTTCAAACCCCGGATGGGAAACCCTAAGTTCTCAGTGTACAATCCCAGCTAGATGTCGTTTGGATGAGACGTTAAATTGGCTGCCCCTTGTACCGGTGTCTATGCTGGGCAAGTAAAATATCCCTCACATGGGCTAAATTTGTAACATGCTGAGGATTCCCACTCTCCTTTGCGTCTCATCAATCAACCCAGAACTGGGCTTAGAGGGCTGCACTTAACATATCGATCTATCGAGCTATCAATGTCTGGGTTTTTCAATTTAGTATTCCCATTATATACATTGTGATTATTATTATTACAAGCCTTAATTAATGGTATTATATCATGATGGGAACTTTTTTATGACATAGAAATTTACAGAGCTAAGAAAAACCACCAAGAAAGCGAACTTTCCGAACTTTCCCATTAGGAGAAGCCGAACCGGTATTTGAACAAAAAGTGTTAAAAAGCCAACTTTGAAGCCTTATGATTAGCGTTACAAAAGCTAGGCTATGGTTTTAAAAAAAACCTTTCTGCTCCAAGAATAGTTCAACCTCATATACGTAACCTAAAAAATAACAAAAGGCATACGTTCTTAACTGATCATAATTGTTGTTGCAGTTGCTGTGTCTTCCTCCGATATATCCCAAAAAGATTGCCAAATGCTTATGACATTGTAAATACAGGACGTACAGCCCCAATCACACATTCATCCTTCGCAAAGTGCTATGAATAGTAGAATTTTCGCTAAACTAACAAGCACAGTTTCATCAACATGCTATCTACAAATAATGACAATTGACTTCTTTTTATAACCATCATCCCCTACATTGCAGCATTACAAATTTGACAGATTGAAGGCTCCCTGTAATACTTCGAACGGAGAGAAGTGACATTTAAAAACATTTTGAAAGTTTGCGAAATAATGAGCTTCATCGGATGAAAAGAGACATTGAGAAAGTTCAACTTTTGGAACTAAACTTTGCCATCTCCAAAACAATAGGCTTGAATGGCATATCTGATTTATGATCAATTTTGAGTAAGATGCTGAAGGGCTTTTGGCATCATTCTGATTCACACAGAAAAAGGGAAAAGAAAGTTTGGGCTCTCTTATAAACATTAGGTTTTTGTTTTCCACTGACAATTTATTTTTTCTGCAACTTTTTAAAGACTAAAAGACCTTTACTGGGTAAAAAAAGTTGCATAGAAGAATTCAAAGGAGCATAAATTTGTACAGCTTATGTGTTACAGTCATTGAAACACAATATGCATTCTTTATTTTAAGTGTATTGATTTCTTAATTGAATCATTAGAGCTCTTTGCAGATTAGCGGTCCGTTGAAAATCAAATTTTTTCATTTCTCACTTCCAAACTGGCTTTACCACGTCATTGACAGTTTTGTGTTGGTCTCCGAAACTCCTTATTTGATGATGTACCTTAAGTCATTTAATCAGTTTGTTTATTGTCACCTATGCTGATTGATAGGATAAGCACTAAAACAACAGATTAACCGTAACTGACATCAACAAAACATTTTTAAGCCAGTGAAATAAACGACCAAGCTGAAAGTAAACTTTGAACTGTTTGGACCTTCAATCTGCAAACAGCTATAAATCAGACGGGTCATTGTTCTAGATAGGTAGCGTACTTTAATTGTTAAAAAATGGAAATTCCAGTATTTCATTGCATTTTGATGACATCTGAGCTCTCATGAATGCATGTATTGAGCATCAATTCTTTATGAAGTGGAGTGCATACAAACATACTTATTTTTTTAGAAATGTACAATGTACATAAGCAATGTACACATTCAGTCAAGTTCAATGTCAAATCTCATTTGTTTGTCATGTAAATACTTTAAAAATAATCACAAATAACTATTTTGGGGCATGTCATACTTTGTAAAAGCAGCATTTACTGCTGAAATCTTTGACGTCTTGCATTTGAATTGATGAGGCTCAAAAAACTTGACGAAAATTTTAATCTGTAATAACCTTGATACGTTTACCTAAATTTGATTCCTGGTAATGGTGTTTATATCACTGTAGTCAGTGCAGTATCTGCAGTATCTAAAGTAGTTAGCAGTTAAAATAAACCCCATTTCTGAGTGTATTTCTCTGGGTCTCTGTTTGTTTCTGCCAATAAACTCCTTCTAACGCAAATTAACCGTCATCATGGCAGTAATTAACTGTGCCTGATTGGAGGTCTTGTCCTTGTCTGACATTTATTTCAGTGAATGAATAGGTGGATGGATAAGTGGATAAATAGATAGATAAGATAGATAGATAAGATAGATAGATAGATAGATAAATAGATAGATATATAGATGGATAGATGGATAGATAGATAGATAGATAGATAGATAGATAGATAGACAGATAGATAGATAGAAATTATTAACCTCAGTCAAGTGTGAATCCTTGATTCTGATTGGCTGAGAGCTGCGATGTATGACACCGTACACCCGGTCTGTCGTCACCAGACAGGGTATATGAGATAAACAATGATGTCACAATTGCAACCATAGGATTGTTATGACATCATCCTTTTAGCAACAATAGTCATGACATCACAATGTCATTGTTTGAGCCATTGTGATATCATCCAGGTGACAGCACTAGTGATGATGTCACAATGCTGTTGCTTAGTTACTGAAAAAATTTTCAGACTCAGTTTGCAAGATAATCTATGGGCATCAATAAAACAAGAAGTCTGAGGATAAAATCGTTACACACTGCTCGTTTTGTGAGGGTACAGGAATATACACCACTCAGGCCTCCATACACCACTCAGCCTTCGGCTTCGCGGTGTATGGAGTCCTTCGTGGTGTATATTCCCGTACCCTCGAAACAAGCAGGGTGTAACTGATAATATATTTATTAATAGATAAGCTGATTTATAGATTTAAGACATTTTGAATTAAATGCATAAGGCTTTTATATACAAGCTAACATTACTTTGGTCTTTTTTGATCGAACTCTTTTCATGAAGTCCACGAAAAATGAACAGCAGTTTTTTGCTGTTTTTTGCTCTATAAGTCTCAATTTAAACATTCTTGGTACTAGATTTTGGTTTCTATTTATTTGACAGTGATGAGAACAATTCAAACAGCGAAAATCACCAATTGCTAAATTTTCAAACTCAAGGGGCCTCAGTATACAGGGGTCCATATCTAGCGTGACGGAATGATTGTAAGAATCATTCCGTCACGTTAGAAAATTAATGGACCCCTGAGTTCTGAGACACTCTAAGTTTAGAACTTCAGCAGTTGGTGATTTTTACTGCTTGAATAGTTCTCTTAAGTGTCAGACATATAAAAACTAATACTTGGCACTGAGAGTGATTAAACTGAGACTTATAGAGCAAAAAGGTGCTTCTTAGCATCATTCCGTCATACGTGGACTTCATGTTTTGTGAATCAAATCCAGGTCTCAAAGAGTAACAACCTAGGTGAATGCCATTGAAATAAGTCCAAGACCCACTCTAACACATTTGATTGTCCTACCAGAGACCCAAGAGCATCAACTGATGTCTGTCCACCATCCCTCAGTTCTTTTATCTCTTTTTTGCGTGTGGTTGCAGAGAATTCGTCCCGGCAAATGAAGGCCAAGCCGGACAAACAGGCCTGTTATGGTCTAATGCCATTCAAGTCAGGCTAAACTGTTGTTATCCAGGCTTTTTAGAGCCTTTTTAGAAGCTAAGTTGAAGGCTAGTTTCCTGTTAACTTTGGGTTTATCTCTCAATTTAAAGTGTTTATTGCACAATTGCTGCATCAAGTCTAGATTTAAAATATAAAAGACCATTAAAGGTTGGTTTCCACTGACCAGTGTCCAGTAGCTCAGGCAGGGTAGGAGTCACATGTTTGTTGCATTGATATGGAGGTTAAATCTGAAATTGCAGGTCTTCTTGCCAGCTCTCTGAATTTATTTAATTAAGATGCTGGCATGCTGAAGACAAAACATTTGGAACCTGAGTTGCCAGTCCAGGACTCAAACCCAGATCTCTATGCAAGCCAGGATGCTACAATAAACTAGGTCTCGGACTCTTTGTAAAAAAAAGTGTGTTATAACTTTATTAGTAGGATTCCTTGCTTCCTCTGTCTCATGCAAGAAGTTGCAAACTGGATACCAAATGCAATGTTGCTTGCGGTCTCAATTACCATCCTTGAGAGATCAGAGAAGCAGCAACCCCAAGATCAATAGAAGGGTGAGGGGTGTTGCCCCATTTGGGGTTAATGGATCACATGATCCCTTCGTTGTTACTCAATCTCATACCCCTTTCTAGGGTGTACCCTGAATCTGTTAAATGACCCTAAATCAATAATCATTTGCTACCCATCTCTTCAGAACCTCTTGTGCTAGACCTCAATCAAGCGTTCTTAGCTCTGAGTAGTTTATGAGCACCATGATAATGGAAGATGCATTGAAGCCCAGAAGGGTAATACTGGCAGATGATACAATTGTAATGTTGTACCAGAAGTAATAATGGATATGATTGCAATGTACAGTCATTTATCACAGAACTTGTTATATAATTCTATATGGCAAATATAAGGCCATTATGGATATACTTTTATATTAGTTATTGGAGTATAAGAACAAATGTTGTTTCTGTAATTCAATTTACCAGGTATGTGACATTCAGACATATGTCTCATTTTGCAAATGTAATAAAACTTGGGCATGTCCAGTTCTTACAATAGCATTATATAGCAAGGGTACACCTATTGAAATTAATGATATACATTACACTTAAGATGCATGGTAGAATTGATGGGCAGTAAAGAGTGAAGGACACTGACAATGATATTGCAGCATCTAGTCCAATCCATGGGTTTGAGGGACTAACTAGTGAGTGATCAAGCTTTATGTAATGTGTTTTTGCACTAAAAAAGCTGAATAGGACATCCAGGCATTGTAGGGATCATGGAATGAGGTGTTCCTTTATAGTGTTGAAACGTGTGTCAAATATCTCAGGACACAAACCCAGGTACAGAGATCGAGGAAGCTACCACTTAGATGGGCCTAAAAGACTGAGCAAATTCTCCAATACCTCTTGGCTCCATCTATGCATCTGCAAAATTGCAACGGATACAATATCTTAACAAAAGAAAAACTTTTTTTTTGTTTTTTGCTCCTATAGTAAACCCAAATTGTGTGGTATGGATTTTTGTGAAGCTCTTGTAAGGCACTTTACTTGGCCTTTAGGGATTTAGGATTGTAGTATTACAGCCCTTGTATCGGTGGGGTCATTTCTTCAGTGTGCTACAAACATCCCATGGGTCATTTGGCCTCTAAGGGAAACGGGAAGCTGCATAAAGTGGTAATAGAGTGGAATATTGGTCTAAAGCTGCAAGAGAGGAGGAGAACATATGATATTTATAAAATTATGCAGTAGAGGATAGAAAATGTCTTAGTGTGGTTTGATAGATCAATGATTGGGCTTCACAATTTCTAATTCTGCACCATATTAGAAACAGAGCATGACGCATAAGCACTTTAGGTGGTGCTTATATATTGAGTGAGTGGTCTTCCGATTACTTGGAAGAACACATTGTCAAGAAAAAGAAGAAGACAGCCTTACTTTCATATTTTAAGAGCATGTTTTTTTTTGTCTCAAGTTAAATTACATTCAATATATCTATCTATCCGTCTATATATTTATCTACATAAAATTTTAGTGTAAGGGAAAACTTGGTATGATAAGCCAGCTGGCTTATCATTTTAAATTGTAAATACTCTCAGTCGTACACTGCAATGCAGGCTCGAAATTTGTGGTGAGCCTCCCACAATGATACAGCTCAGGGCAGCCATAGGACAGCGCCCATGGGCAGAGACTACAGGAACATTGCCAAAGGTTTCCATGCCATAGCACTCTCCAGTGTTACGGCATGGAAATCATCAGCATGATGACACACAAAGTGCCATTTTCACTGTGCGATAGTCCACTCTAATTCTATATCAAAGTTTTTGGCTGTAAGGAGAAGCCCTTTAAACATTAAATGATGTTCTATCTATAAATGATGTTTTTTTATAAATCTTTGATGTCAAAATGTATGCTGTTTGAAATGGTTAAATCAAGACATTCTGAACTGAGAAAAGTAGCACAGACATTGTGTTTGTTTGATAGTTCATACTTTTGAAGTGGCTTTGAAAATACCTTGTTACTTTATTCTTCAGAAAACATAAAATCTAATTTGAAACCAACTTTGAAAGTTTAAAAGTTCAAAGGTTTTGCAGTGAAATTTGCTCCTGCGGGTGGCTGTAAGGGAAGGCCCAGTCCCAAACATACACACACTCACAAAGAAATAACTCATGAAGTACAGTTGCTCTTGAAAGTATGCATAACATCCGCTCCATTGGAATAGCATTGGGCTCAGGGTGCACTTTCGAAAGATTATGACTCTTGTCTAGTATTAAGACCCCTGATACACTTTCAATTTCCATATTAATAGATATAGTAAGGATCCCCAATGTTATAATACAAGCATTGCATCAAGGATGCGAGAAATATCACTGATGTTATATAATAGTCCTTACTGTTAGATATATTTAAAGAAACTTTACTTTAACAACACCTGCTTCCAACAAGAAATCAGAACTTAGAAAGAAAATTCCACCATTTCGAATGCCCTGCTTGATTAAATATTCATAAGTATGATCACAAACTAACAGACTGATATAAGTACAGAAATTTTCTTGGTTGTGAAGCCCTCGACTGACCAAACACAGGCATATTTAGAAGATCTCTAGAGAACCGAAATTCAGAAGAGAAATCTACTTCCTCTGAGAGCCTACCATATATGGAGAGCTTGGTTGGTTGCTAGGGGCAACGCATTGTCACCTATGGAATTTGCTGATGGACAATGAGAAGAAAAGAATGTAAAGAAAAGTATGGCCTATTGCTATGTATGAATCGGCAAAAGAAAGCTGGGCTATTCAACAGGGCCAGACTGCATATAATTGACCCCCAGCACGCTCAGCACAAGGACTGGGATTTTATGTAAGAGGTTAGGATTTAGTGTGAAAGGTCAAAAAAGTATTGGGCTCAACATTTTATCAGCCAAGAAGTTTTCCAAAATGAAAATGCGCCCAGAAACAAAATAGCGTCTATGCAGCATTTCCATGCTTCTGAAAAATATATTTGGCTGACAATCAACAGTGGTTATATATTGCAAGAAAGAGCTGAAATTGAAGAATGGAGGATTTAAAAGTTATATTTGCATATATATGGGGTCACAATATAGCTCAATAACTTCATCTTTTTTGTGCCATTTTTGAAAACTCTTCTGAACAAAACTATTTTATATGTGTAAACCAAAAAGAAATCGCACACTTTTGCGATCGAGAATCTACATGTGGCAAAATTTGAAACGTCAAGAAAATTCAGAGACAATATCTGTATACAATGCACAACAAAAACAAACTGTAAGTATATCTTGGGGTGTAGAATGTGTTGTGGGATTTAGCTTTGGACCAGATGGAATCGCAGGAAAATATGCATTGGATATCTGCAATGGTACAAGAGGCGTAGTTTTCAGGGCAGAATAAATTTCCTACGATATGCAATATGTTGAATTTATAAAGCATTCTTTGTTGCTTTGTTACTTTTTTGTTGCAAAAGTTTGGGGAATAACAAAAATGACTTTCTGAAGTCTAATCACATAGTTCATCATGTTTTTTTCATTCAGTTTACTATTATATATACAATATTGTCAATAATTAAATTGAGATATGTGTGATAGTCAAAGGATGCAATGTCAAGAAAATATGTGAAGGACAATGACTGCATACAACCAAAAGAAACTGGAAGTATATCTGGGGATATAGTATGTGCTCTGCACTGTTGTTAGATTGGGCTTTGGATAAAAATGGAATTGCTTTACAATATGCATGGGATATCTTCACTGCATAGTGCATGCAAGAAGTGCAGTGTTCAGGGCAGACCAAATTTCCGACAATGTAAAATATTTGAACAGATAAAGAAGTCTCTCATGGCTTTGTTGCTTTCTTTATATAAACTACTTGAAGCCTAATCTAAGCAGCTGGGTGGCCAAGTGGCTTAGGTGCCCGCCTGCTCCGCTGAAGGTCTTTGCCTGCATGGGTTCAAACCCCGGGTGGGAAACCCAAAGTTTTCAGAGTACAATCCCAGCTGGATGTCGTTTGGATGAGACGTTAAATTGGCTGCCCCTTGTACCGGTGTGTATGCTGGGCAAGTAAAATATCCCTCACATGTGTTAAATTTGTAACATGCTGAGGACTCCCACTCTCTCTTGCATCTCATCAATCAACCCTCATGAGCGCCCAGAACTGGGCTGAGAGGGCTGCACTCAACATATCGATCTATCGAGCTATCAATGTCTGGGTTTTTTAATTTAGTATTCCTATTATATACATTGTGATTATTATTATTACAAGCCTTAATTAATGGTATTATATCATGACGGGAACTTTTTTATGACATAGAAATTTACAGAGCTAAGAAAAACCACCAAGAAAGCGAACTTTCCGAACTTTCCCATTAGCAGAAGCCGAACCGGTATTTGAACGAATAGTGTTAAAAAGCCAACTTTGAAGCCTTATGATCAGCGTTACAAAAGCTAGGCTATGGTTAAAAAAAAAAAAACCTGTCTGCTCCAAGAATAGTTCAACCTCATATATACGTAACCTTAAAAATAACAAAAGGCATACGTTCTTAACTGATCATAATTGTTGTTGCAGTTGCTGTGTCTTCCTCCTATATGTCCCAAAAAGATTGCCAAATGCTTATGACATTGTAAATAAAGGACGTAAAGCCCCAATCACACATTCATCCTTCGCAAAGTGCTATGAATAGTAGAATTTTCGATAAACTAACAAGCACAGTTTCATCAACATGCTATTTACAAATAATGACAATTGACTTCTTTTTATAACCATCATCCCCTACATTGCAGCATTACAAATTTGACAGACTGAAGGCTCCCCGTAATACTTCGAATGGAGAGAAGTGACATTTAAAAACATTTGAAAGTTTGCGAAACATTGAGCTTCATCGGATGAAAAGAGACATTGAGAAAGTTCAACTTTTGGAACTAAACTTTGCCATCTCCAAAACAATAGGCTTGAATGGCATATCTTATTTGGAATCAATGGACATTTTGAGTAACATGCTGAAGGGTGTTTGGCATTATTCTGATTCACACAGAAAAAGGGAAAAGAAAGTTTGGGTTCTCTTTTATTCATTAGGCTTTGTTTTCCACAGATTTTTTTTTTCAACTGATAAAAAAACTGAAAGAGATTTACTGGGTAAAAAGGAATTTTGCAAAGAAAAATTCAAAGGAGCATGGATTTGTGCAGCTTATGTGTTACAACAAGTGAAATACAATGCTCCTTTTTTCATCTTAAATGTGTTCATTTCCTAAATGAATCATAATATAACAATAAAACCACTTTTGCTGTTTGAATGGCCCAAGGTCATGTCCAGCAGCCCAAGTGATTCAAAGCAGCAAACTGGCTTCACCACGTCATTGACAGTTGTATGTTGGTCTCCTAATCCTCTTATTTGATGAAGTACCTTATTTAATCAGTTTGTTTATAGTCACCTATGTTTTGCCTGATATGATAAGCACTGAATCAATTGATTAACCATAACTGACACCAACAAAACATTTTTAAGCCACCCTATCAGCGTGCCTCGGCAGTCCAACGTCGGCCCAGCGTCAGTCCGATGTCAGCAGCATCGGACCAGCTTCGTGCCGACGTTGGACCGCCGAGGCATGCTGATGGGGCAGTGACATACACAACCAAGTTGAAAGTCAATTTTGAAACTGTTTGGACTTTCAATCTGCAAACAGCTATAAATCAGACGGGTCATTGTTCTAGATAGGTAGCATACTTTAATTGTTAAAAAATGGAAATTCCAGTATTTCATTGCATTTTGGCGACATCCAAGCTCTCCAGCATGCATGAGCATCAATTCTTTATGAAGTGGAGTGCATACAAACAAACTTATTTCCTGGAAATGTACAATGTACATAAGTAATGTACACATTCAGTCAAGTTCAATGTCAATTCTCATTTTTTTGTTATGTAAACACTTTAAAAATAATCACAAAAAACTATTTTGGGGCATGTCATGTTTTGTAAAAGCAGCATTTACTGCTGAAATCTTTAACGTCTTGCATTTGAATTGATGAGGCTCAAAAAATTTGGCAAAAATTTTAATCTTTAATAACCTTGATACGTTTACATGTACCTAACTTTGATTCCTGGTAATGGTGTTTATATCACTGTAGTCAGTGCAGTATCTGGGGTAGATAAAGTAATAAGCAGTTAAAATAAACCCCATTTCTGAGTGTATTTCTCTGGCTCTCTGTTTGTTTCTGCCAATAAACTCCTTCTAACACAAACAAACCTTCATCATGGCTGCAATTAACTATGCCTGATTTGAGTTCTTGTCCTTGACTGACATTTGGTGCAGTCAACGAATAGATGGATAGATGGATAGATATCTGGATCGATAGACAGATAGACAGATAGACAGATAGATAGACAGACAGACAGATCGACAGATAGATAGATAGATAGATAGATAGATAGATGGATGGAAATGAATATACATATTCGTAATTTATTAACTGATTTATCAATTTTAAGAAAATTTGAAAGAAATACACAAGGCTTTTATAGACAAGCTAACATTGCGATAACACAGGCTGCCGCCGTTGAAACGCAATGTATGTCCAGGACCCACTCTTCATTAAGACTTTTGTCCTGAAAATACCAGTGTCTGTCTCCAACACACCTAGTAGCGATAGAGTCCTACCAGAGACCCGAGATCATCAATTGATGTCTGTCTACCGTCATCCAGTTTCTTTATCGCTATTTTACGTGCGGTTACACAGAATTACTGCCAACAAATGACGACCAAGCCCAGCAAACAAGCCTGTTATGTGCTAATGCTCTTAAAGTCAGGCTAAACTGTTGCTACCCAGGTTTTTTAGAGGCTTTTTAGAGACTAATTTGCAGGCAAGTTTGGTTTTATATCTCAATTCGAAGTATTTATTGCACAATTGGTGGCGTCAAGTCTCGATTTAAAAGAGAAAAGGCTATTAAAGATTGGTGTCCACTGTCCAGGAGCTTAGACGGAACAGAAGTCAGAGGTTATTGTGTTGATACACCGCGTGGAGGTAAAAATCAGAAAACACAACATTTATGAGTGCTCAAATGTTATTGCAATATTCATAACACACCAATTTTGAGTGTTTAAAGGGAGGGATGCAACTGACAACATTGCGCATAAGCACCCAAAAATGAGTTGTCTAAGTGACTTAGACCTCCAATGCTTTTTTACTCTGCCTTTCAAGTCATAATTTTTGTGAAATGAGCAATAATCTGATTGCTTGTTTTCTGTTATCAACAGTGTTAATTCTTAACAGGGCCTTAACATGCAGAATTGTCAGTCCCAACTTTTTAAATGGAGACCGTATCATGGTGGGGTCCGGTTGTGGTTAAATAAGATGCAGGCATGCACAAGATAAAACATTTGGAACATGAGTTTCAGGTCCAGGAATCAAACCCAGTTCTCTAAGGTTAGCAAGCCAGGATGCTACCATAAACCAGGTCTTGGGACTCTATGTAAAAAAAAAGGGTGTTATAACTTTATTAGTAGGATTCCTTGCTTCCTCCGTCTCATGGTAGAAGTTGCTGAATAGATACCCCAATGCAACGTTGCTTGGAGTCTCAATTACCATCCTTGAGAGAGCAGAGAAGCAGCAACCCCAAGATCAATAGAACGGTAAGGGGTTTCCCCATTTGGGGTTAATGGATCACATGATCCCTTTGCTGTTACCCAACTTCGTACCCCTTTTTCGGGTGTATCCTGAATCTTTTAAATGATCCTAAATCAATAATCATTTGCTACCCACATCAAGCATTCTAAGCTCTGAGCAGTTTATGAGCATAATAATAATGGATGATACATTCATGCCCAGAAGGGTACTAATGGCAGAAGATACAATCGTAATGTAGTACCAGAAGTAATAATGGATATGACTGCAATGTACAGCCATATATATCATAGGACTTATTATTCTATATTGCAGAAATAAGGCCATTATGGAATATATGACATACGCACAGGCCTACTTTATATTCATTATAGGAGCTGTAGGCACAATTTTGTTTCTGTAATTCAATTGCCCTGGCCTTTGACATTCGGACATATGTCTCGTTTTGCAAATGTCATAAAAATTTGGTGCATCCAGTTCTTGCCATAGCATTATACAGCAAGGGCAGACCTCTTGAAATTAATGATATACGTTGCTTTGGTTGTGAGACACTATAAATCGATTTTAGGTACAAGGTATAGTTGGTCAAGAGTGATGAAGTGAGAATGGTGAAAAAGATATTGTAGCACGGGTAAGAGGGACAAGCAAGTGATAGCGCTTTACGTCTTGTACAGTGAGGAAAATAAGTATTAGACCCCCTACCATATTTTCTGGTTTGGGCGCTTGCGCTTGCTCTAAAAATCTGAAATTTCTCAGGTAGATCTGGTCTAATATTGGAAGACAGATAATGCATAAAAATTAAGTGAAAGAAGCATTCTGTAATATATTTGCATAAGAATCCCAATAGTCTTCGGAAATAAGTATTTGACCCCTTTGTTTGTAAAGCGTTTATCACCAGACTTTTACAAAACGAACACTTGGAAAAATATTATAACTGAAATTTATTGCAATCAAAACGTATTTCAATTGTTTTTACCAATTTCATTTAGCTTTTTATGCCCTGAATTGCACCTCGAAATTTTTTTTTGCAATTTCTTCAATTTGAAGATGCATAGGTGAAAAAAAAAATCCGAAGACACAAGAGACTTGATTTTTGACTGTCACCAGTCTGGTCTTGGTACACAGACCCTATGTAATTATCTAGGGGTCAGCATATCAATAATTGATGCCATTGTGTGCAAGTTAATAAAGGAAAAAATAAGCACTGGAACATGCTGGTCTGCAGTGCCACGTCAATCTCACCTACACAGGTGTCCATGAATGCAAGAACAACTTTAGAAAGTCCTACACTAACCAACAATGACTTAGCAAAAGCTCTGAAAGTAGTTTGCACCTCTACATATATGAGGTAATGACCAGTACAATATGTCGCAGTAGGCCGAGATGATGCAGTGTGGCCGTAGTGCCTCTGTTACAGAAGAATCATGCCAAAACTTGCTGAGAATTGACAATTGATCATGTGGAAGCATTTTGCTGATGATTGGGGTAATTCAAACCAGCTTTGGCATGATTCTTCTGCAAAAGAGGCACTATGACAGCACTATGACAGCACTGCATCACCTCGGCCTACTGCGACATATTGTACTGGTCATTACCTCTTGCTGGCAGAGTTGCAAGCTGCTTTCACAGCCTTTGCTAAATCATCATTGGGCAGTCTAGGACTTTCTGAAATGATTTTCTATCTCACAGACACCAGTGTAGGTGAGATTATCGTGGTACTGCAGACGAGCATGTTCCAATGGTGACATCTTCCCTTGTTTACTTGCACACAATGGCATCAATTATTGAAATGTTGACCCCTAGATCATTACATAGGGTCTGTGTACCAAGACCAGACTAGTGACAGTCAAAAATCAAGTCTCTTGTGTCTTGGGATTTTTTTTTTTCAACTCTGCATCTTCAAAATGAAGAAATTGCAAAAAAAAATTTACGAAGTGCAATTCAGGGCATAAAAAGCAAAACGAAATTGGGGAAAACAATTGAAATAGGTTTTGATTGCAATAAATTTCAGTTATAATATTTTTCCAAGTGTTTGTTTTGTAAAAGTCTGGTGATAAACCCTTTACAAACAATGGGGTCAAATACTTATTTCCGAAGACTATCGGGATTCTTATGCAAATAAATTACATAATGCTTCTTTCACTTAATTTTTATGCATTACCTGTCTTCTAATGTTAGACCAGATCTACTTGAGAAATTTCAGATTTTTAGAGCAAGCGCAAGCGCCCAAACCAGAAAATATGGTAGGGGGTCAAATACTTATTTTCCTCACTGTATTTTTGAAGTGATAAATCTAAATAGGACATAATATCAAGCGTATAGCTGGGAAGGTAGTATGAGGTTCTCTTTTTTGGCACTTCATTGAAACGTTCGTCCAACATGGGAAGTGGCTCAAGGTCTACAGGTCAGAAACCCAACTTTTTCCACTGAGCTTGACTCGAAGCACTGCATGAGTGAGGTTCACTCTTGGCTCCTATGCATCTACATTCAATATTACTTACACATTCTTTAAACAAAAGCAAAACTTTTCCTTATTCTGAGCAAACCCAAATTGTGAGATATGGATTTTTGTGCAGCTACTGTGTGAAGCGAACACTTTACAAAGTCCAGGGGATTTCGGATTGTAGTATTATAGCCCTTGTATTACAGCCCTTGTATCAGTGGGGTCATTTCTTCAGTATGCTACAGATATCCCAAGGGTTGTTTGGCCTCTAAGGGACGTGGAAGCTGCATAATGTGGTAATAGAGTGGAATATTGGTCTAAAGTTGCAGCAATACAGTAGGAGAATACATGATATTTAAAAATAAAAGTATGTTACGTACAATAGCAAGTTCTTGCTGTGTTGCTTGATAGATCAATTATTGGGGCTTTGCATTTTATATTTGTGCACCTAATATACGCAATTACGCATACACTGTATATTAGAAACAGAGTGTGATGTAAAAAAGAGAAATTAAAAACCTCAAAGTTAATCCCTTTATTTTTGTCCTAGAATTTTATAGTTCTTTGTTCCAGAATTAGATAGCATCTGCTCATACCAATTAAAGTGTTGACAACATATTCTTTTATCTAGTGTCTGTGCTCACCATTCACTTTTTTCAATTGTTTTTTAGCATCATATTAAATGTGTTTTTCCTAAAGTTATCTTTGACGCCAAAATGAATGCTGTTTGAAACGTCTAAATTAGGATATTTTAACTAAGTTGTAGGCCTATAAACAGTGTATTTTTTATTTATTTTATAACCTTCTGAAGTAGCATTGAAAAGAGCTTGCAGCTTTATTCTTAAACAAAAAATGAAATTAGATTTGAATGCTACGACTTTGTAATAAATTACAATTTGTATGGTTGACTTGAAGAACATAGCAACCAATTTTGTCCTCGCTCGCCCCACACCTCGAAACACCATGCCATTGTTGACGAAGGGCAAAAAATGTAAGAACGCCTTGCTCATTTTTGGCAGGCATAGATAAAATTAATATTACATTCATCCGAATAACTTACCATTTATTTTCTTTGTTCCTTGCTTTTCTTTCACTTCTTTGGACTATAGGCCAGAGCGTGCTTTATATCAGAGAGAGATTCATCATTGTATTCGATAATTATAAGTTAAGGTCATATAAATCAACAACCAGAACTAATGTTTGACCTTACAGTTTTAAAGTTTATTTTTTACCTCAAAACAATCTACATATTATAGCCTAGGTTAACATAACTGTCCAATACAAATTCCTTCTGAAAAAAGGGTACATTGTTATGTAAATTCTCTGTAATGACAAAGGTACACATACGTACTTATATTTATGCATGTGCACGTATTATGATCGTTTGGTGCCTTCTCAGCTTTCAAAACACACATTTTCACGTGATGTTGTCATTTGCTTTGGTAATTCAAACTTTAAGGAAATGTAATTTTTGAGGCAGAAAATCTACTTGAATCTCTGATTAAACAGAACTTTTTTGTGGTGTGGAAACTTCGTCATTTAAGGAAATTTGATGTATTTGCACTGACTCAATATTTTTCAATTTAACCTTAGATCTACAGTGAAATTCACCAAAATCAGAGTCTGATGCATTAAGTTAAACTCGCTTGAAAGACTCAATGATTGGCTGGTGAATAATGATCATTTAATATTTATCCTGAACTGTCAAGTTTATTAATGCATTACTTCAATATTGTGGCAGCCATAATGCAGTTACTTTCTTGAATATTGAATCAAAAGGTTATTTTGTGAAAATTTAGATGTAAATAGTCATTCTATTAAGTGGGATTGGCAATTTTACACCCCAAAGTAGGGGAGACCGGGGCTGGTTGTCACAGGGGCAGGTTGTCACACTTTTTATTGCACTAAACTATGGAGTCACACAGCTCAACCAATCATTGTTTTTTGCTTTTATAACCCACTGGAGTCTTTTTGAAAAATCTTGACCCCTGGAATGGAGTCTTGTAGGCACAAGGACTGTTAAAAATTTCCTGTCACAAAAAGTAATTTTTTACCTTTAACTTGCATGCAATGCTAGTCTTTATCAAATAGTTGTTGAAAAAGATACAGTTAATACACTTACCATATAAACATTTCTTTAAATCATCATTAGAACAAATAGTGAAAATTTTGATAACAACGGCCTTGGTCACCCGTTTTTGGAATTTTCATCAGTCGGGGCAGGTTGTCACAAAAAGGCGGGGCAGGTTGTCACGCTTTTTGGAGCGGGTTGTTACCTATTAGGACCAGGCTTTTAAACCAAAAAAACTAACACAAATATAAATTTGTGCTTTATACGTGCTATTGATGACTGAAGATGTATGCAGATATTGCATTGTGTTTAAATAAATCGATTTCAAATTTATATGTAAAATTGTCCAAAAAAATCGTAAAAATCCTACTCCGTATCAGAATGCTTTCCTACTGATTGGTAAGCCTTCATTTGCAGCACTCTTGTACACAGTAGCATGTTTGATAAGGTCTTCACTTGGCAAGTAAAGGATTCCTCATATGTCCAAAATAACTTTTCTTGGTCAAGATTTGCTCTACAGAGTTCCACTTCCTGCATTCGAGCTCATAACCAAAAGTGTGACAACCTGCCCCGAGAGTGTGACAACCTGCCCCGAAAGTGTGACAACCTGCCCCGAATTCTGAATTTTAAAAAATGTCCAATATCACATCAAGATTTCGATTGATATAGGTATATATTCACCAGATAGGTTTAAATCACTCCCCTTTTGCCATTCATACAGAATGGCGGTGCTCCTGCATGCTTTATATAGAAATAGTAGCATGTTTAAGTTTTACACACTGTGACAACCTGCCCCTGTGACAACCAGCCCCGGTCTCCCCTACCATATGTTGACAATGAAACTACTATGAAAACCCCAATGTACACTGGTGCTAAGTTATGGAACTCACCGCCTAGTCATCTTAAAGATCTCACAAGTATTGATTTTTTTTTTAATGTAGCCTAAAAAGATTTATTTTAAGCTAATTTTTGTATATTTATATATTTTTATTAATTTTCAATTTATTTTTTTTTTGGTTATTATTTAAACATAATTTTTACACTATTGTTTTAAATTTGTCTTTTTGCATTATATATATATATACATGTATGCTAAGGGCATTAGTGCAAAACAGCTACAGCTGACTGATATTACCCTTATAAGATATATTTGTAAGTAAATATTTTTAAAAAAAGAACCTAAAAACATTCTTCGTCAATAAAGTCGCTGAACAGACAATTGCCCTCCCTCTATAACTTAATAAGTTAATCTGCTACGGAGTAGATGGATGGATGGATGGCTTGTCGGATGGATTGTAACTAATGCCAAAACAAAAACACAGCTACACATCTTTACTCATTATGCCTCCTCTTTCTCCTCCTTCTCTTCCCTCTCTTCCTTCTCTTTCTCCTCCTCCTCCTCATCCTCCTCCTCCTCTTCCTCCTCCTCTTCCTCCTCATCCTCCTCCTCCTCCCCTCCTCCTCCTCCTCCTCCTCTTCTTCCTGCCCTAATCAGCCCACCAAGTGCTTAAATACATGACATAGAGCCCCGATAATCCATCCGTCTTACTTTTATGGCACCTAAACAATATGAACAATGGCAGAAGGGAATAATTACCAATTGTAAACTTCACAGTGTACAGTGATCC
The DNA here is from genome assembly GCA_026936325.1 of Platynereis dumerilii. Taxonomy (NCBI): domain Eukaryota; kingdom Metazoa; phylum Annelida; class Polychaeta; order Phyllodocida; family Nereididae; genus Platynereis; species Platynereis dumerilii. Next base: position 688,147 of record JAPTHN010000046.1, on the reverse strand, counting down.
CTGTGTTATAAGACCGCCCCTTCTGCGCTCATGAAGTGGTCTCTCGTGGTGGCAAGTCAGTCTTATGACAGGGGGTCTCTCAACGCAAGTGCCACTGTATTTCCATCTTTGTCCGCTTACTTTTGAATCAAACCTGGGATCGAAATTTTTATGGCTCGCCATCAACATTTGTAACTTAATCACAATTGTCTGTAAAACTCGCTAGTTATATGAAATACCACCCAATGCGCCATTGTTTCGAGTTATGAACATAACTCGAGCAAGAGACGACAAATTTTTTATCCTTCCATTCACCTTACGGAACAATGCCAATGAACAAGCAGGTTGTTTCTGACATTTATTGCCTCCGCCGCCTCCCAAAGGTACAATGAACAGAAGAAGTTCCAATGGGATTTGTCTTTGGAGGCAACATGAAATATTTCCTTGACAACGTCTCCTTGCCTCAGTGAACAAATGCCATATTGTGACGACATTCATTTGGCTCAAGAGCAATTCCAACTCCTTTTTATTAAAGAACATGCTCGGTACATCAATTTTAAACATTGTTACAATAAATGTGATTGACAATCTCACTGGTCCTGCTTTGTTTTTTTAAGTTTTTTTAAATGTTTTTTAAGGCAGTAACCTTGTAGCATATTTCGATGTGGGGCCATGTACAATTGCAGTGATCGCACATTGTTTGAATTGTGAAAGAAGTAAAGTACACCACAAGACCAGATGCGTAACATAGTGAATTGAGTTGAATTTGACCGCTGACTCAAACATACAATAAATCCTTCGTGCATGGAAGAGGTCGGTTATTTTTATGGTAGGAAAACCTATATTTTAGTACTTTTTAATAGTGATGGCAATAAATGTGACCTGAAGTGCCCATCTTATGTAATTGGTAGGGAAGATAGCTTCCAATTGCTGGGTCCCAGGTTAGATTCCGACTCTGACGGGGTCACCTGGATCTCTGGTGGATGGTGGTTTCATTGCTCTCATTATCATGCACTGTTTAATTTACATTTGCATAATTGCTTCTAATATTTGCTAGGCCAGACATAATTGATCTTTAGCTTCTCTAATCTTCTCAAGACGATTTATCTAGGCTTGGTCGGTAGAACGAAAAAAAGGTGTTATCTAATTTTTTATGTCAATTTTGATAAAAACATTGACAAGCCCTTTTTATTTAGCCAGAAAATCTGTAGCCTGTAGGGTCGGTCAACCATACGGTCGATCGGAGAAGCTGAAACTCAAATTGGTCTGGCCTCACACAAAATATATTGGCATTGCTTTATAAGATAAAGAATGAATCAGAAACTGGAATATATCATAAAAACAAAATTTTATTTTCACCAAAATTTGATAACATCGAGTCCTAAACCACACAGTGTAGCACTTGAATACAGGAGTCTATAATCAGGAAATAAATATTTCTGGCTGTGAAAAAAAGATAAATAACAAAAAACAATCACAGCTACAAGGAAAGCACAAGAAACCATTTTCCCCACAGTACTAGCGACGTGTGGGTATCACAGACAACTCATTTCACATTGACACTATTAGCATTTCAAACTGGTCATGCCCCCCCCCCATGCCCAAAATTCGCATGGAATAGATTGGAAAAACTGCAGAGAAACACATATTTGCCACATGCTATGTCCCTCCCCCCCTACCCGTGCCGAACCCAGGCCATTTCAGATACGCCCCTGTTTTTCAGCATCAAACTGAGAAATATTTAGTATTCAGAATTATTACATTTTACCACAAACCTTAACATGTCAACTGCATGAAATTCAAGGTCCAACTTGTTCAAAGTTGTTTGCTATGTCTTTGGCACATCACGATTGTTACGTGATGTACACACTAGGCGTCGCTCTAGTGTTGATCCTTGATTGTACTGCCATCTAGTGAATAAAGTCAAACTCACACGCACTTCCCATTAGTGGGATGGCCGTGGAATGGGATCATAATCGTTGTCTGCTGCCACTTCTTCGTTGTAAGACTGATCATAGGGTACAGGGAAAGGATAGAGGAGAGGGTCCTCCACCTGTTCTTCCTCCTCCTGCTCATATTCATATGGATCTTCATAATATGGTGAATCTTCATCCGGTACCGGATAATACGGCAACTGATTGTTGGCGTCGTCATTGTTCGATGTTCCGTTGCCGTCCTTGATGTCGGCTGGGATTGTCGTCTCCTTGCAGTTTCCCCATCGGCCATTGTACTTACCATCGACTGAGCACCACTGTTGATTGTGGTTTACTGTTATGCAGTTGAAGTATGTCTTTGCCCGGTACGAGAAGGGGAAGCAGCAGCGGGAGTCCTCGGGCACAGTTCCGCCTCTCGTGAAATACCTGTCGCTTACTTCGCCCTCAGTGCATTCAAACGGTGTCGTCGGCGGTACTGCGGTTGATGGGGCCGTTCTTGATACGCAGTTCCCCCAGAGCTTCGCGTTGCCGGTGTATATGCTATCAGCTGTACACCAGGGGCGGTTATGTCCCGCTGAAGTACATTCGGAGTACAGGACTTCATTGTAAACAAACGGGAAACAACATGGTGTCCCCTCGGGGACGGTACCCCCAGTCGTGACGCTCGTGCTACTTCTCCCGCTGTTGAGGAACGTGTTGCAAGGGTACACCCCAGCGGGTGTAGGATTGGCTGTCGGTGACACCATCTTCATGCAATTACCCCAAATGTAATTGGACTCATAAGTGGGCGTAACAGCGCACCATGGCTGTTTGTGATCAGCGTAGGTGCAACTGCTGTATTCAGTCCCTTGGAAGGTGAAGGGGAAACAGCAGGCCGATCCTTGGGGAGCGTTACCTCCGAAGGTATACCAGGTTTCACTTTTCGTGGCAGGAGCATCGCAGGTGAAGTCGGTCCGGGGAACGGGAGTAGGAGCTCCTGGGTAAGCAGTTGGATTAGTAACTGATACGCAATTACCCCATTTCTTGTTTCCTCCTTTGTAAACTGATTCTACGGAACACCACGGTCTGCTGTGGCCTGCGCTTGTGCATTCGCTGTAGGCGACGTTGTTGTACACGAAAGGGAAGCAACAAGGGGTCCCCTCGGCGACGGATCCTCCAGTCGTCACAAACTCGAAATTCCTGCTGCTCGCGGGACTGCATTGGAGGTCAGCCTCACGCGGTGTGTTTGTCACGGCTGTGTTGTTGACGCAGTTACCCCACCGTCCATCATACACACTCTCAACTGAACACCAAGTCGTGGAGTGCTTATACGAAGTGCAGGAGGTGTACGTAACTCCGCGATAAGTGAATGGAAAGCAACATGGCGTACCATCTTGGACCGTTCCTCCTGCTGTCACGAAATCATAGTCAGAGACGCTCCCTGAAAACGTGCTACACCAGTACTGGGCGTTGGTGGGTGTCACGCTGCAGGTGACGCACAGGAGCAACGTGACCAACTTCCGCATCTGAAATTAAAGTCACCAGATTCTCTATTAAAGTACGGTTTGCCTGTCGTTTTAATATAGCTCTTTGCAGATTAGCGGCCCGATGTTTTATTTTTTAACTTCCAAATTGGCTTTGTCATGTCATTGACTGTTACTTTTTTTGTTAGTCATCCAATCCTCTTATCAGGTGCATAGACAACACAAGTCTACAGTGTAAAATTTGAAAATCTGAGTCAGCTCAAATGATTGAGTGAGATTGTTGCACAATTTGTTTGAGCTGACATAGCTTGTTGTTTTGAGTCATGATAATCTTTATGTTGTCGTAACTTAGAACAACAAGCTATCTCAGCTCAAAGGAATTGTGCAACCATCTCACTCAATCGTTTAAGCTAACTCATAAGTCAAATTTTACAGTGTACAATTGGTTTATTGACACCTATGCTGATAGATGAATGAGACATTCTGAACAAAATAACAAACAGTATAACTGACACAAACAAATCATTTAATTCTTATAAAGTAAGTGACATCATCAGGCCAAGTTGACCATTAATTCAGAACTGGTATCATACTCTGCAAAGCGCTATAAGCCAGTTCATTATAATTAAAAAGAGATTAAAATTGACTTTGGCAGAAGTAATTACACAAACAATTATTCAAATCTAAACATATAGTCATTAAAATCACCAATGAAGTTTTAGTAACTTCACTGTAAAATTTGAAATTTTGAGTCGACTCAAATGATTGATTAAGATGGTTGCACAATCCCTTTGAGCTGACATATTTTGTTGTTCTAAGTTATGACAATGGGCAGATTATCATAACTTAAATCAACAAGCTATGTGACATCAAAGGAATTGTGCAACAATCTCACTCAATCTTTCAAGCAGACTCAAAATTTCAAATTTTACAGTGAAGTTACGAAAACGTCACTGGTGATTTTAATGCCTATATGTTTCAACCATTGTTTAGATTTTAATTATTTTCTGCGTAATTTCTTGTGTCAAAAGTCGCTTTGGGTCTTGGTTTCATCAAATCAGATAACTAAAATACAAACTCAAGAATCAATCGATTATTAAAAGGTGCACTGTACGAGTGTACGTGGTTACACGATTAAGTTGAATTAACAACACAAGCAATTTGATTTGTAAAACTTACCTTATATATTTTTTATGTGTGGGACAAGTCCTTATACACCTGTGACTGTCCTGTAAGACTCCAAGATAATGATATATCAAAAGACAATCCCTGAAATCTTCAAATTTCAAAAATGACGTCAGCGCGCGATTTCATTGGCCCCAGGAAATTGACTCAAATCATGACGTTCATTTTTAGTCATTCCCCCTTTTCACTTCTGTTTTTTCACTTCGGTTTTTTCTCTTTGTTTGAAGACTAAATTTAGAGACATACCTGAACAGACAGCTGACTTCCTCACTTGCTTACTTAGTGCTTACTTAAGTGAAATTTCCTTATGGTTTTTATTTGACAGTTTTTGATACAACATTCACAAGCATGACAATTTCAATGTCACAATATGCCTAATAATATGTCCATTGTTTTCGGGTTTTCCTTGGATCTTCCTTGCAGCTGAAGACATACGAGTAATTACTTTTGGCAATTTTAAAGTGTCACTGATGTTACGTTTACATTGAAATGAGTGATTGCACGAATCCATTGACATATACACTCAAGTTACATTGCTGATGAAGAGCACCGTAAATAAAATAAAGTATCTTAGTTTGGCAATGTATAGGTCTGTCCACTGCTTTTGTAAGTGGCACAAATGAAATTGATAACTTGGATTTTGAACTTCAGTCAAATTAATATTCCATCTGGAAACATAATTTTGAGGAGAAATTCGGTAAAATTGACAAGATGAAAAATAAAATCAATTTGGCGAGATGAAATAATCTTTATTGCAAACGCATGACTAGGTAGCTCTTAGTAAAGGTTGAAAAATTGAATGTCAAGTTCATGTGATATAAGAATTTTGGAAGGTCAATTCAGAATTTCCTTAACACCTTAAAACGCATGCACATCACAAAGCGTTTCGCAAATATTTGTCAGAAAGGTTTTTGTTTCATGTTTTCTAATTTTTCCTTACAAATTTAAGGTGGTCACCAACCGTGGACAATATGCTTGAATTAAATTAGGTATTGGATGTTTTCTTAACATTTTTTATCAATTCTGGATTTCGATAGTTTTATAAATTTTTAATCTGATTTCGTTAAATAAGGTGGAAAACCAGGACTATTGACTTTCAGGGAAGAGAAGTTCAAATGCTGTATTTACATTTGAAATTAGACATTTTTAAAGCATGCTAATTAACGTCGCTCCACCCATGTCGTTTTTCAGATAATTTTTGTTTCCCAACGATGAAATTATTCACTTTCAACTGCAGACAAAGGTAAAGGTAGATGTTATTTAACGTGGGTAACCAGACTAAGTCAGGGACTTATTTACAGCTGGGCCCACGGCACCTCCAATTAATGTCTGATGCGAATGACAATGTCGTGGAATGACATGATGGGGATTGAACACTTTTTGTGACAAACATCAGGAAACCTGAAATGGAGCTCCCACTTTTCCTTCAGTGCTCATTTTTTGGATGAAAAGCATACCACAAAAGGTCTCTTCACTGGGGATGTGTCTGGGTCCAGAGTTCGAATCTCTCTCTTGCCGGGCCACCCAGGCATATGTTGGATGGCTGTTTCAATCATCCTTCACCTCATTGCCGTGTCCTCCTCCTGTCCTAATTAGCCTACCAAGTGCATAAATACAGGAAGTAAAGCCCCAATCATCCATCCACTGTGGATGTGTATAACTCTGCAGGTTTTACTTCTAAAAAATGTATCAATGATGATCCAATGTGGCCTATTTCCCCTATGAGTAAACATGTGATTTATTTGTCTTGATAAACATGATAAAGCAAATTTTTTTCTCTTTGGCCTCGTGAAAATAATGTTTCTCAGTTCCACAAGTTCAACACCAAGAAGGATATATACGGCATGAATTTATGCGAAACCGCAGGAATAAAAAAATACACAAAAACAGAGTCGACTCTGACACACTACTTTTATTGTAATACATTGTTAGATGTAAATATTTTGAGAATAGACTGCAACATTATGATTTTCCAGCAATATACCATTTCTCTATTAATTTCACTGTTTAATATGTAACATTGGTGCAAATGCCTTGACTCTTGAACTGCTCCAATACTTGTGTCATATTTTGCCTCATAAAGTTGTACTCGAATTCTGTCCCGGGGGTATCCGGGCAAATCCGGAAGCACTTCTTACTCTTCTTTATGAGCCTGAAAGAGAAAGTTTAAAGTTTAATACTTTATTTGATGTTTTATATATATATCAACTTTTTTATATTATTCTCGCAATACAGGATTTTTCATTCGCTGGTTATGGCAAATACACCTGCTTAGTATCGCCAATCACGTCATGTTCATTTAGTCAGTGGTCGTAATAGGCCATGTTATTTGGGGGGGGTCTCTCAGTTGAAAGGCCCGAAGGGATGAAGCCCTTGTTGTAGCCGGGTCTGTGGGCCTCGGCCGGCCACCAGAGGTGTGCCGTGAAGCCGAAGACTTTCAGACGTTCTGAAAATGAATTCTGGACATTTTAAGGCCATGTTTTATTCAGGAAACTAATTTTGAAAACCCTTTTGATGATGTATATAAATCAGAAGAGGTTGTTGCGTGCTGATAAGGCTTTATGCTTATTCCTCTGGACACATTTAGTATTTGGGGGGGTTTTTTCAGGACCCCCTCTGGGTCCTTCTGAAAAATGTATTTTAGGGGGTCCCAAGAGCATTTGGGGGGTCAAACCCCCTTGACCCCCCTTATTTCGACCACTGCATTTAGTCAATTTGTGTAACTGTGAATTATTTTCATGTTGCTAAATGTGGTCAATAAATTATTTATTATTATTTATTTAATGGACCTAGGTTAGCAACAGGGCCAAAATGTAAAAACTTTGTTCCTAATTTTTCAAAAAGTGGCATTGCTCGGGAAGTCCTTGAACAAGAATGACACCCCATTTAAATTAACTTTTTTTTTCGCAAAAACAGTTTTAAATATAATACCCTATTGTTTGCATTAGGCGCCCCGTGGGCAGATGTAATGATGAGATGGGCACGTATTATTTTTTGCATCAAAAACTTACGATTAAGTCTTATTTTGGCCATATTTTGATGAAAATTGATTCTTTATGGAGTTGGGTGGGCTTTTATTAAGGGATGTGCTTTAAATACAGAAAACACTGTATTTTGAAGAAAATATCTTTTGCAAAATCTTGTACCAACATTTAAAAAACTTCAAAATGTGACACTTTGCTCATTTCTGGAAAATCAAGATAGCCCAGTTATTACTGATTTTGGGAGATCCGCGTTTGCCGTTGACGGTCTTACCTGCATACTTTGCCCGTTTCCTCGGCATCACTTGCACGCTTTATTTTTGCCTGGAATCTCTTAGCACATCTCGTCATCCTGGACACGCATTGGCTTCGCATCGACTTGGGTCTGGCACAAACCTGGAAGGAAATATATACAGGACAACTACAGAATAGGCCAGACATAATTGATCTTTAGCTCCTTTTTTCGATTCGAGAAGCTAAATATTAAATATGTCTGGCCTTATATAAAAATAAGTTGAGAATATTACATACTGCCTTTGCTACAAAGACTGCAATGATCATTTTGGAAATTAAAGAATGATTGGATTGATGATAGTGGCCGTTATGTCTTGTATTTATTAATTTGGTAGGCTAGTTAGGACTAGAGCCTGAAGAGGGCGAAACAGCAATTAGACGAAGGATGATGGAAACTATTGTCCAAAGTACGGCTTGTTTACTATTAAAAGTTATTTGTTGTAATCGTCTGTGTAAATACATATATTGTATCAAGTGTTTTTAACATATGTCTATACATTGTGAATGAATATTTGTCTTTATGTCTGCCTGTCTGTCTAGCTGTTGTTAAAAAAACTAAATTAAGCACCAAAAGATGCATAACTCACTTCTTATAAATCAAAAATAAATGTTCAATATTGAAGAATAGTAAATTCCACTTAATTATGCCAATTAATATATAATAGATGCAAAGGGCAAGACTTACCAATGCCAAACAAACGGCCAAGAGGAGAGCTAAGATGATGAATTTACGCATGATGACTTCCAGCGGAAAGTTTAAAACGGAATGCTCTGATTTCAATAGTGATTCACACTACGTAGTCCTTATATATAAGTCCTTTAAAATATAATATCTCTAAAGAGCTCTGTAATGGTCCTGAATATGTGGGAATATCAGGGTTCAGTGTCAAAATAATTAGGTTGCCCTACAAAATTCAAAACAATAGGCCTACAACTTATGAGTAATGACGAACATGGGTTGTGAGGAGGGTCAATAACTCAATATGGACCCCAATCACATATATGGCACATGTTGTGAATTCTTGAATAGAAGACCTGTATATTTCAGTTGAACTGCAAGTATTACATCATTGTTTCTTTTGATTGTACATTTATTTATAGGTGCGTCAGCCAATCTCTAAAGTGCCAACCTCCAAATAGTCAAAAAGACTAAAAAAGACTTGATTTAGGTATTTAAATCATGCTTTTCTGAAATGCTGGATGCAGTTAGGGGATGCAAGATCGCGGAATTCCGATATTTTTTTTTTAGAATTTATATATAATAGGCCTTGGGAGTGCCTGTCTGGTTGAAGTTGAAGTGCCAATAGGAAAAATAGGTTACCAATAGTTAGAAGAGCAAATTGCTCCTTTGGGCAAAGTTGAAGGATTTTGCCAAAGGGGAAATAGTTTACCAATAGTCTAAATATTTTGCCAAAAGGAGAAATAGCCATGCCCAATTGTAAAATTGGGACAATTTAGAGATTGGCTGCAAAACAAAAAAACACAAATGATCTGTAACATGCACTCGTTTGCACTCCAAAACCAGCTTTCACTTTTACAGCAGTTATTGTTGGAATAACTATTCAATTCGTACAGTAAAAACAATGGTTTCTACCGTGAAATGACACAGTTTGTGATCATAACAGTAGCCGCCATGAAAGAGTCGACGCAGGTTGTTTTACAGTGTGATACTGTACAAAAAAGAGACAGACGAGTATTTACTGACACACTGCTTTTATTACAACACGCTGTTAAATATTAAGACACTGCTAGGTTATAACTCTTTCATGACAAATCATTTGCAAATGCCTTGGCTCTTGAACTGCTGGAACTGTTGCCCCATCTGTTGCTCCATCATGTGGATCTGAAACTGCTGCTTGACGTCATCCGGGCATCTCAGGAAACACTTCTTACTCTTCTCCATCAGTCTGAAAGCAAAAATGTGCATCCATAATATGTAGGGGAGGGGGGGTTCAGAAGTCACAAAATTTTAAAAAAGTCCCAGACCAGAGCAGGTGTTTGTTAGATCTGAATGACCCTAGGCACAATCATGCAGTACTTAGTTGACTATAGTTGTATCACACAATAGCTGCGGTGCTACAAATAGGTTTTAGTCAGCCCGCAATTTTTAATTTGATTGACTTTTTACCCCATGAGAGGGTCAAGAAGTCACAACCTTGGGGGTAACAAGTCTGTCAGGTCACATGCAATTGTTGTGAACATACAGCTCTGTATGAGGTAATATGCAGACCTAGACTTGATAGTCATCCTTTTACATGAAATTTATAGTGAACCTTCCAAAGCTATCGGCATGCAATGACAGTGCACCATCAGCAAATCCTGCGTCAGAAATTGCCCAAAGTTTGCAAAATCAAATTTTGCTGCAATAGTCTCTCACAAGTATTATTGATGAAGGATGATGATGGGATTGTAAGCTAAAAGCCTCTAGTGTGGAATATTTTACTTTCCCTAGCACATAATACTGACTTCGCGGTACCCTATGGTACAATATCACAGTGCTGGGGTGAAATGTCACAGTGTGTCCATATGGCCAAAAATGGGTTCACAGCATGAAAGACTATTGATCCAAAGGACCTTGAAACAGTAGCACAACTTCCTACATATGTCACAGTGACCAGACATTAATAGAGAAAGTTCAAAGTCGATAAAACCTGTTCGGCTGCATACCATAAGATGGATTGAATATTTATAGGCACAAGATGGAGCTTCTAGTGTTTACAATCATTATGTCAATAGGAACGATAGTAAGAATTGCAAGAATCGGTAACAGTCATTTTTGTCAATTTTGGCAGCTGTTTACCATTTCATCACTAATTATCTTAGATTTGAGTACCAGAACCTCTTGTGGGTCTGAGCACACAAGCACATATGCACTCTTGAGCATTTTAAAAGATGGAGTATAATTTTGAAGTATGGTACCCAACAGCATTGCATCCATTTGCAATTGGGAGACATTCCTATTATATCCTTCACCTCAAGACATATTAAATTTAGTATAGTGGTAGGGTTGGGTACTACTGGTACATTTATGGTGCATCCGCCTGAGGCTGACAAAGAAGAAGCCGATTCGAATCCTGCTCAGTGGCAGGTGGCATTGATGTGAGATTGTTGACTGTAGTGTCTCAACATCTCAGGGACGTCTGGGGATATACCATAAAACGGGGTTACTTTGGCCATTTCGAAGCACCATATTTGTGTTCTGAGAAAAACTATTCATTAATATCAATAGTTTTGTACCATAACACAGCCAGTACATCGAGGTTTTCATCTGTCAAAAGGTGTTCCAAAATCTATGATGGTTCTATGTTTTATTACATAATTAAAGGATTAATTAAAGGGTCGGCCAAAGTAACCCCAGAGTTGAGGTAACTTTGGCCGATAGATTTTGAGCATGTAATACCATGTACCACAGTAGAATTTAATCAATCATGTTATTTTGTCCACCCAATAAGCCCAGGAATGTATTTTTGTAGCCTAAAATGAGTAGTGACCCATTTGTAGATTTGTGAACAAAAATTAAGTATATGTGTACCACACTCTGTGTACTACTGCCTCCTAATTCAGAATTAAGTAGTGTGAACATGCCCCAGTTTTTAGGCCACAAGAAAGTAAGATATGCTATCATTCATAAAAGGTGTGATTTTAAAACATTTTTTATCAATCATATGACATTTTACATTTCTATTCAAATTTTTTCAATTTTTTGCATAATTCACCGATGTAACATTATGTTGACAAACATCATTAAAATAATCCAAAATGAAATAACATTGTCTAATCCTATTTTGGATGAAATCATATGTCTACGGTGGTTCACAGCTTCCCTAGCAGCCAGTACATCATCGCTATGTTATGCTTGTTAAATGACACAAATTGCAATTATTGCATTGGACAATTTATGGTATTTTTTTAGCATCTATGGCAGTCAACATAATTTTCAGGGTCATACTCCTGTTTGTCAAATCAAGGTTTATACCTCTTTCACTGCTATTAACTACAAATTGTTCAAACTCTTTGCCAATTGCCATTTCCAGGGGTGGCCAAAGTAACCCCGACACTGACTTGGAGATTTGGGGTAACATTGGCCATGGCCCTAAACTCACTAAATTACATAACATATAAACAAATCCTTTGTAATTTGAAACTTTGGTATATTATCTTTAAAAATCGTCCACAATTTTCACTGCGTAACCTTGCAATTGACCCTCCAAGAACAAAGTAGACACTTCCCTGCAAAATCACACTTTTTCACAAATCTGCTTTTTCCCAAAATGGCCTTCACAAGAAGCACTGGTATCATGATATTGAAACAAAACTAATATACATAAAAAGCAGACAACTAACTATAGCAGATGCAAAAAGAAATTTCCTGGTATCTATATTGGTTTGAGAGATACAGGATACTGAATCTTTTTCTCATTTGGCTGTCAAAGTAGTACAGAACGGCCAAAGTAACCCGGTTTTACGGTTGTTTAGTGGGCTGGGTATAATATGTTGCTCTTAAACACTTGGCTAGGGGCCAGCCCTTTAGCTCAACTGGTTAGATAGCAGGCTTTTATGGGAAAGTATAAATATTAATAACTTACTTTCAAGAGTAATTATATAGAGTTAACTTACTTGCAAACTCTTGCCATTCCTCTGGGACTACCTTTTTGACTAGCAGTCTGAATTTTTGTCTGGAATCTTTGAACACATTTCTGAGTCTTGGCAACACAGCCCGGCATCGTTGGAGACCTAGCACTGGCCTGGAAGAAGAACGTCATCACTATAATGTAGACAGTTGTTAGCGAGGAGGACACCAACGATTTGTTTTGGCCAAGGCAGTAATATTAACTACTGAGGCAAATAAAACCCAAAATCCACCTATTGTTGTACACTCCTGGCAAAAAAGATGGACCTTAGCAGAGTTTGCCTTATTTCAAGAGTCTTTGATTTCTATGGAATCCCTTTTCCTTTTGCCATTTTGAAAATAACATGCCTTTTGCCTTTACTTGTTCACAACTTTGTGAGCCAATATCTCTATAATTTCCATTGGCATTTCACTGCTATGCAAAGCTCTGAGTGTTACTGAACTTGTGTATTCTTAGAATACCATCAAAGTCAAAAGGAAAAGCTATTTTATACAAAGATAACGGTGCTATTGATTGAGTGACAGGAAATGAAACTTTGTTGTTGTGCGTCGAAACAATGTGAAATTCTACCGAGGTCCTTATTTTTAGAATTTTCATGTTCTCATTTTTTTAACTATCTGAGAAAAAAATGCGGCAAAAAAAATATATTTTAAATAACAATTTTTCTGAAAGTAAGTTTTCAAAAAACGTTTGAAAAAATTGAGAAAGAAATTGGCAAAGAAACTTAAACTTTCAGATGGAAGTAACGGAAGCCATATTCCTTTCAGATGCCAATAACACTATTCAGACACCAAAATTTCCCGTCACCTGATTGGCTGATACTGCTGGTTTGAGATACAAGTCGAGTGAGTTAAAATACTGTTATATGCTACTATCATTGGCAAAATAGTAAACTTTTTTCCTGAACTGCAATAAACCATCGACATTGCAATGGCACGCAATATTAAATAGCTCTTTGAGAAAAGAGAAAAAAATCAGTAAGTGAACTTAATCTGAGAAAACTTCATTAAAGATATATTATCGTAGACAAATGCAAAAAGCCATCTTATATCAATTTGAAAGAAAAATAAACTATAATTGATTAGATAAGAATTAACAGTTATAGAGTTGTAAGGGTCGAACTTACCAAAGCCAAGCATACGGCCAAGCAGAGAGCAACGACGATAAACTTATTCATGATGACTTTCGATGGTATGTATAAAACTGAATGAACTGATGTCAATAATAATTCACCCTATGCACCCCTTATATATACCAGCATTTGTTGTTATAATGAATATAAAGAGGTAAGCATTATTGCTGAATATGCATAAATATGATGGTTCTGTGTCAAAATAATTTAGGTTGTTCTGCAATATTCTGTTATAACCTGTAATGATGAAAATGAGTTGTAAACAAAAGCAATATGGACGGCAGTGGTGGATCTAGGGGGCCTAATGAAATACTCCATAAACTGCTGAAAGTATTATTTCAAATAAAACATATATTTGTTATAATGAGGCAGGCCTGTGAACGTCGAAGCACACTCAGCTTCCCCCCCCCCTTGGGGATTGCGTCTGTATCCGCCACTGGATGGATCACAAAATGACTGTAGTCAAAATGGCTATAGTCATAACATCACAAGGTCACACAGTGAATTAGTATGTGGTGAATTATTACATATGTAGGCCTGATGCCTATGGTGCATCAGGGGTTCATAGACTGACGGTCTGTGTCATCCGGTTGTTTTAAAAATTGACACAGAGTCCTCACAATAAACTGACTATTGTTATGTTTCCAATAGTGCATAATGATATGTCTCAATCGATTATCCCTTCAAATCGAACTTCCTGAAAGTATGTTGACCGTAATTTCTGCAGCCACTTCAAAATTTTGAATTGTTAAATATTACTTGCAATGTATTATGATGGTTGGAATTTTGTCCAAGGGATTACTAACTTTGCACATGTTCTTCAAGGCAGTACTAATTTTTTACAACATGTCTAAGACGTAATACAAACTTTTGATATTAGAAAAATAATCACAAAATACAAACACATGTGCGCAAAAGTGCATGAATCTGTATGCGCAAATGTCCAAGGTTTGCACATATACCAATATGAGTGTCAGTAGCTGTGTATGTCTGTGGGAGCAGGGGGAGGTACTAAAAGTTGGCATCCATTCTACTGGGGTACTAAAAATCCACATGAAACTAAGGGGGGTATCGATTCTGAAATAGTATTAATCACTGGCATTGTTTGCGCTTTGAAAGGAAAATGTCAATCACGCAGAAAAAAAAAATACATGTGGGAATCTAACCTCACCTGTACCAGCTTGTATCAACACTTAACATGGGTTATCCCAAACTTATCTTTTAACTGGGTGACTAGGAAAATAATTTAGTCACTATATAACGTGAGGTCAGCTTAAAACATGACTTAATCATCCTGATGTCAGACAGATGTCAGGGGAATGTGAAGTTGTCGTCCTGATGTCAGACAGATGTCAGGGATTTTCATGACGTTATCCTGATGTAAGAGAGATGTCAGGGGAATGTCAAGACATCATCCTGATGTCAGACAGATGTCAGGGGAATGTCAAGACACCATCATGATGTCAGAGAGATGTCAGGGGAATGTCAAGACATCATCCTGATGTCAGACAGATGTCAGGGAATGTCAAGATGTCGTCCTGATGTCAGACAGATGTCAGGGGAATGTAAAGACATTATCCTGATGTCAGACAGATGTCAAGGAATGTCAAGACATTATCCTGATGTCAGACAGATGTCAGGGGAATGTCAAGACATCATCCTGATGTCAGACAGATGTCAGGGGAATGTAAAGACATTATCCTGATGTCAGACAGATGTCAGGAAATGTCAAGACGTTATCCTGATGTCAGAGAGATGTCAGGGGAATGCTCCAGAATGGAAGGATGACCCCTGGTGTGCAAATCAGACAAAATGTTGGCTTGACTCAAAACCAGAGCAGCATGCTTTTAAATTCTTCTGGGTGTTTCAGTGTGATCATAATTGCTTGATTGAAAGTTAGATTTGACATCTTCACACCACTTAATGTTTGCTCACAAAGTTTTATGAACATACAAGGTGTGGTTTTTGTGATATTTGATGGATGTCATATTTATGGATATCAAAACCTAATCCCCTACATCGTGACAATATAGGGGAGAGCGGGGCACAGTGAGACACTTCTTTTATTTTCAAGAGTTCCAAAATGTTGACAGTAACCAGTTAAATGAGATCAGATCCACATTATAGGTAATGACGTTGGGTATATTGTAAAGTAGTTTCAGGTTCCTACCTTTTACAGGTTTGGAGAAATTTTCAGTTACATCCATGCTCATTAAGTGTCTCACTGTACCCCGTGGGCGGGGCACAGTGAGACAGCAGGTGGGGCACAATGAGACAGGGTATCTGCTGCCATAACCGCCGATCCTCGGGACCTGCGGAATTGTTCTATCAATTGTTGCTACAGAAACTACTGTACTTTTATAAAAGCAGCTGGCTAGGTGATTTTTTAAGTCTGTTTTTGAGCATGTTTCGAAACTTCATCGCACAGGACACATTAACCTGCCGCACCTGTTAGATACTAATCAAAATTCTTTCTGATGCTTCTCTTTGGATATGACTCACTAAAATCAGTAGGTTTTACACTGAATTTTGTTTTTAATGGTGAATTGGGAGCTGTGCATCACATTCAGGTCATTTCAAGTGTATTTAGTGATGTCTCACTGTGCCCCGCCTCAAACTGTCTCACTGTGCTCCACACAGTTTTCTTTTTAAAATGTTTTAATCCTGAGGACCGGATGCCTGCATTGTGGTTCATCATCTCACTAAACTAAGACAAATGACCAAGGTTTGAATCCCTGGCAATTGATTAGCATTATCCCATTTTTCTTGGGAATTATCACAAAAAGTCGTTTAGCAAAATTATTTACTTTTACTGGCTAAAAACCAAAATATTGAAATTCCACTCTCGATATGCTGTGTAGGCATTCCGGATATAGGTCAGACTCTCACTTACTTACTTTTGTTTTATACAAAAGAGGGTTGGTGTGTAAACAGTACCACTTAGATGCTACGGGCTTTGTCTCACTGTGCCCACCGTCTCACTGTGCCCCACTCTCCCCTACACCACATCATAACAAAAAAGTGAGACTGCAAGAAAAAAACAATCGAAATATGCAAAAAGAGCACACAATCTTTATTGTAATACACAGTTACATATCATTCTCTAGTAACATATTACTTCACTGTTAAACATCTGAAGGAGCAGGGCGAACTACCGGCTGGGATTTGCCGCAGAGGCCTTGGCTCTTGAACTGCTGCAGCTGGGCCCCCATCTGCTGTTCAACCTGGTCAAGGTGGTATTGCGTCTTGACAGCGGCCGGGCATTTTCGGAAGCATTTCTTACTCCTCTCCATGATCCTGAAAATAACGATTTATGGAATGTTTAAAATAATTCACATTACTATCATATATTATGTAATCTACCATGGCACAAGAGAGTGGTATCAAGGCTGACGAGATGGAAAGGGTGGAAGACTGAGAATTCCTGATCATAAGTCTCGAATGGTGGTGGCGCTATCAGTCCTGGCGCTCTAGTGGCAAAATTAGAAAATAGAAACACTTTTCCTGATAACCTCTTAAAAACTGAAATTCTGGTAACTTCCTCAGACTCATTGGAAGCCATTTGATATTGATATATAATTGTAGGGCCTAATATTTTCATGGAGTTGTCATTCCACAGCTGAAAAACATTTCACAAAACTAATTTATGCTCAGAGGCTTTGCCATGTTTACACAACAGCCTACATGGAAAAATCAAAGATGGTTATCACATGTTATTGTTCAGGATGTTCACAACCATCATTTTTCAGTACAAACATGGTTAGTGTGGTAATCAGGGGCACCCAATGATCTGTTATACCAAATATCCGTTATGAAGCAGGTGCCCGGCTGGCTGACAGACTGTCAGCTAGGATTTTCCCAGCTGGCAAAGTTGTCAGCTGGGAGTCAATTTTTGGCGTTCAACCGATGAAATTTGCAGTCAGGTAAAAGAGAAAGCAGTTGGGGCAGCTGGCTGGGAAAAAAAGTTCTTCACATCAGCTGGTTGGGAAGTGCTGAATGACGCTGGGGCTGGCTGGCATAACAGATATTTTTTCCTAGTTGCGTAAAAAAATTATTCTAAGTGTTACAAAAGATGTGCAACCAAGACATTACACTGATGTGGGCATTATAATAACACACTGTCATGAGGTGCCCCTGGTAATTAAGGGTTGGTAAAGATTGCGAAAATGCTCTCGCTTACCACTCTAATGTGTTAATGGCGCTGCCATGAGATATTGAGAGGCAATGAGCAGCGCAGTAGTGTTGAGTCCGGCAATTCCAACCAATGGCATATATGGGGGGGGGGGGTATTGGGCCATGACCCTCCCGCCAAAAATTAACACAGGACGATAGGAAAAGCCACGAGCATTCATATATTCATTTACCTGCATAGTTTTCCCATTCCTGTCTGACCGGCGTTTTGGCTTGCGGCTTGTATTTTTGCCTGGAATCGTTGAATGCACTTTTGCGTCCTTGTGATGCATTTGGGCATTTGCATCGGTGGAGACTCAGGTGGAGACTGAGCACCAACCTAGGAGAAGAGAATGAAATATCAGAATAGCAGGGTCATGTTGTAAAAAAAAACCTGTACATTTACACACAATGAAACCAGTGCTTGGGAGATCTTGAGAACTAGACAATGTTCCTTTTTACTCTTAAAAATGTTTCTATTTTTGGCATTCGGGGGCCTCCACTCGGTCCTGTGCTTGAGGCTCCACATGCCAAAATCAGGCATTGCATGCTTACGACATGAAATACAAGGTGACATAATATTTGCAAAGAATAATATCAATATAAAAATAAAAGAAACAATTGTTAAGTCAATTAATGCCAATTAACTTGAAAATTACAAATGGTTCAACTCACCCAGGCCAGGCATACGGCAAAGAGCAGGGCAACCACGATGACCTTATGCATGATGCTTTTCAACAGAATATCTATAACTGAATAAAACAGTACCCCAAACAACTCCCAATATGTACTCTTTCAACTGCTACAATGTGCTACAAATACATAATACAAGCACTAAATTGTTAAACATTGATGCTGAATTTGCAAGAATGTCATTTTCATGGGTGTGAACCACATAGTTTCAGGATGCCATGTCAAAATGATTTAGGTTGGCCCACAAATTCTTGTACAAATCAGCAAATGATGAAAGTGAGTTGTGAACGAGGTCAATAATGATTGTTCACAAACCAACTGGTTATGAAAAAAAAACAAAAACAAAAAACAATGTCATATTCATACATATATGCATATATCATATTTTTATCATAACTGTGTACTACTTCAGAGACTACCTCATTTTGTTTGCAAACTACTCCATGACTACTGAAAGCCTTCACACTAAAGGTTTCCCCGAGTGCATGAAACATTTTACTAATTACAGCAAAATGTAAGACTAACAATAGCTTTGACAAATTAGTGCAGCAAAAAAGTGCGAAATTCCCAAATACTGAATTATGTAGCCCAGGAATTTACAGGACTTTGCAGGAATTTTCAAGAATGTGAAATGCACTTGTACTGCCTTGCCAAAAGATGGTGTCAAGTTGCAGTATCATGTAGTTGACTTTTAGCTAATAATTCAAAATATTTACATGTAGCTTTCTGAAGTAATCAAATATTCCACCACAATAATATACAAGAACCTTTGGAGTGTAAGATATTCTTTTTAAAATACGAGACTAAATCATTGATGAGAAGCTGTGTCAATTTGACCTGGTTTCTTTCTTCCGGCCCTTGCTGTTAAGGTGGCTCGCTACTCATGTAAAATGGTCATTTACGCACATTTACGCGCAGCCAGGCAGGCCCTATCTGTCGTGACGTCACCACAGCAGCAGGGCTCTGCTGACACTTCTTTTTCATCTTTTTTAAATTCTGAAAATCCCATGCGACGGCCGCTTCATTTGCCATTTGCGCCACTTCTATTGTGGTTAGAGACTTCTCGTTTGGAGCATTAGATGCGCTATGGAGAATACTATAATCTGACGGACTTTCAGTTCTCTACTCTTAGTAGAAAATTTCTGCCGGCGATTTTCGGCAAGCATGTCTAATTTCTCAAAAATGACTCTGCGACATAAATAAATTTTTGTATCGATATCCAGGCCCGTTGGGTCATATGTCTGTATCATTATCTTGTTCCTCACTTTATTTGGAAGCAAATGACAAAGAAATAAAGAATTCTATCTCGTTTTGTTTTTTTTGCGCTATGGTTCATAAAAAATATTTAATTTTCAAAATTGAAACTTTTGTTCCGAACCCCTAGAAAAGTTCTTTAAACTACATATATTTCTCTGGAATTTTAGTCAGCTTTTCCATCAACCTTTCCTCTTTAATTCCATGCTTCATTTAATAACATAGGATGAATGGCCACTGAATGGCAGGGAAAACTGCACAGTAAAAAAATTAAGAAAAAAATTGAGTTTTTCAGGTTTGCATGGATTGACTTTCTTTAATATTTTGAAAGAAAGGCTGGTAGCGACCACTTTTGTTTATATATTCTTGCTATAAACTATATTTTGGATCATTCTAAACTATTTTAAAGAAATCCTATCTTAGAAAGTTCACGAGTATCGAGCCACCTTAAGAAATCAGTGTCAGGCTGTTGATGTTCAGATAAACTCAACAGCTAAAGAAAGTTGTCAAAACTTCGGTGTAGTACTGTGACCTACCAAACTGTAGGAAAAAACAAAAAATGCATTTGTATGGTTCAGTAATCTTTAATGAACAATTGTAACACATCAAAGATCTGCTTTCTGTAGAATTAAAGCAGAAACAAACAAAATCAGATGACGAGGTGGAAAAGTGAAAATCACAAAAAAATTGAGCATCAAAAAGACAACAATAAAGGACAATAACATAGAACAAAATGACAAAAGTCAGTGAAATGCAGTCCTCAATAATGGGTGTGACCTCCCTCTACCCGGACACAAGATATTCCTGAAAAGAAAGTTCCAGGTCAATAGTTCCAGGTGAAGTTCTTCATTTCAGAACTGAACTGTCATTCTGAAAATTTCCCACATGGGGTGCTGTAGTCTGGGACTCCAATAGTTTGATCAATTGATGCACTACAATGCACTATTATTTCTTTCTGGTAAAAATGTTATCAGCCAAGAAATTGTTATAGAAAACAAGTGTTACTTCCTGGAAGTAACAATGTGATACTTCCAATGCTGTTTTAACCCTAAACATTTTATAAACCCAATTGAGAGATGAGAACAGAGACCTCATAAGAGCAACAGATTAACTTGAAAACAGATAAATGACTAAATAAATGATGAAGTGACACTTTATGACGGTAACAATAGCCTAAAATATAAGGGAAAAATCATCAACTTCTACAATGACAGTCTCAAGCATACGGTATTCACAATTTCACATCATTGGTAGCAATAAAGGCCGTGATTCTGTTTTCAAGTAAAGCTATTGCTCTCATAAGGTCTCTGTCATCATTGCACAGTTGGATTTATAAAATGTTGAAGGTTAAAACAGCATAACAATTCCCACTTTAATACTTCAAGAAAAGTGACACTTGCGTTCTGTCTATTGCCAAAATTGATGGAACCATTGGTGTCCCAGACCACAGCACCCCCTATGGCAAATTTTCAGAATGATGCTTCAATTCTGAAATGAAAAAACTTTACTCGGAACTATCGACCTGGAACTTTTTTACTGGAATATCTGTTTAGTCCATCTCTGGACTCAATAATCTGGAACAAACCATGCTTTGATGCATTTTGTTTTTTTATCTTAAAATTGCATACCATTCATGTTAATGTGATTTTAAGAATATGGTCTTTATTGCCGCAAAAAATTGTTTTAAACATTGAAGTTTGCCTTGAAAATAATTGTGGTAATTCTTGGACAGCATAGTTGTATTGTCTGAAAATTTTGTTTAAAAAGATCGATTCTAAGGGCTCCAACCATGATGATATTGTCTGCTACATTTTCAAATCTGCATTACACAAGTTTTCAAGTCATCCTGTAAAATTCAAAAATAGAGTTGATATGCAACTTTTTCGCTTTTTATGATCTGTTTGGGCATTGTTTAAAATGGTGCCATTATTTTTGGCATAACTTGTTGGTAATGCCATATTTTATTGGAAAAACTGAAATTGGGATAAACAAGTCTAAAGGTATACAGGAAATGGTCATAGCTGAATGATTTTTGGCAATAAGATGCTAGTTGGTCACAGCAACAATACCATAAAATTTGTTTTGAAAAAAAAAATTTTTTGCAAAATTATGAGCCAAAATCAAGAGACAACTTTCTTTTGCTGTTGAGTTTACTACTACATTACATGTATACAGCTCTGGGAATAAGCTATGAAGAACATATTTGTTTCAAAGGTCAGTTTCAAGAATGTTCAAAACTAAAAACACAGGCCATATTTAAGAATATAAAGTTTTATTGGTCACCTCGTAACGAAGTACATTTGGAATTTTCGTTGATCATTGTTGAAAATGGTACGCTTATTCAATAACAGCAAGGAATATTAATTATAATTGTATCTAAAAATAAAAACAAGAACTAATTTATGTAATAATATGATTTTGATTGCGTAAAAAATGGCCCCGTCCCTATTATAATGACTGTAACCCCAATGTCATTTGCAGAATCATCGGAAATCTAAATTTATAAATGTGCAAGGAGAAAAAGTGTGATTTGACATTCCCAAAGAAAATTTGCTGTTAATATTAGGACCAATGCCACAAGTTGGTAAAATTTGGAACTTTTGGTGAAATTGACCAAAAAATCAATAATCACTGATACGCTTCCTATGTGTTATAAGATTCCAAATCCAAAAATTTGAGGTTGTATATGCGTTTTTGTGACGTCTATGCCACATTATGCTAGTAAATTTAAACATGAATGTGAAGAAAATACTAACTTGAAATGCAGTTTATTCAAAACGAAACTTTGTTTCTTCAAATACCTCTGCAGCAAAGACTTTTTAAGATATCACTATGAAACTTGCACACATTTTGTTGAATAATATTCTTAAAGCAAACAAAAAACAGATTTTTCATTATTTGCCTTCTCATACCTTCTATGGTGTAATTAGCAGGTAATGCTGAAAGCTAGCTTTGCACTTTTTGTCAACCATAAACACAGGGCCATTATACCATGATAGGTTTGACTAAAAACCATATTGTATATACCAATGGAAAGCCAAGCTCAAGTGTAACAACCCAGATCAAACAAGTGAAAATTGTGAAAATGTCTTTATCACAAAGCATTTGAACAAGACATGTCTGAACACACATTTTTACAAAGTGTAAGAGTGCCACATTTGTTGTCAGTGACAAAGACAGGCACTAATACCATGATAGGTTACATTTACAGCCGCGTTCTTTAGACCAACAGAGACCTGGATCCATGAGCAACAAAATCATATCAAAAAAGGTAACTTTCCTTTCACTAGCCTTCATCAAAAAGCGTGTAAAGAAGAAAGGTCCTCATAGATATTTCAAAATGTGAGAGCGTCGCATTTTTTGTCAGTCTCAAAGATAGGGCTCTAATGCCATTATGGGTTGGACTTACTACCCTATTCTATACACTAATACAAAGCCAGGCTCATGAGCATGACAAGAATACCAAGAATGCAAGAATTCCAGCAACAAGCATTCATCAGGAAGTACCCAAACAAGGGAAGTCCTACGCAATGTTTGCAGAATATAAGAGCGTCGCGCTGTTGTCAGTCTTACTCAAGCCATCACAGCTCCTGGCACAACAGCCTTAGCCACTTAAAGTGATATATTCCTGACAGACAAGGTCATGAGCAATGCATTAGTATATCAAATTTTCCAAAAATGTTTCGATCAGTGGTTTATCTGTGGCATCAAAAATCACATTGCACTTTTAGGCTTCACTCGGGACACACCAACTGAGGATTACAAAAGGTGTATTAAAAAAATATAGAAACATCCAATTGCCATTTTTCTGGATTCACAAGATGCCCAACTAATCAGGGAACAGTAATGCATTCCAATTTTGATCCTAAATTCATCCCTTTTCCTGTATTTGAAAGTTGTATGCAAAAATGTTACATGCAGTGTCCAGGCGGGACACCAAAAACTGTAATCATTGATCACTCATTATCTCAAGACCAGTGACATATGGATACAATTCCTGCAATTAACATCAAATTCAATCCATAATACCTGTATAAATTCCTTTATGGAGCTGAGATATGACCTAAAATGTAAGTGCATATTGGCACAAAACTGAAATTTTACCAACTCACGGCACTGGACCATTACCGTGTCTTAATCCAAATTAATTACTTCCCTCTCTTATGTTAAGACTAATGCCCAGTTCTCACGGCACGTTACGGAGAACTTTTTTACCGCTGAGGGGTAGCTTGAGTAGAATTCTAGGAAAAAAATGACCATCCCCGCGACATACAATGTTTATAAAACCATTATATAATTAATTAAAAGCATATCACGGCGGGATAAGATAGTAAATCGGTGGGATAACATCATATCCCTGCGGGAAAGATCTAAATGCCTGGGGGGCAAGATCTAAATGCCTGTGGGATGTCAAAGATCGTCGGCGAGATGTCAAAAGATCGTCGGCGGGATGTCAAAAGACCGTCGGCGGGATGTCAAAAACTGCCGGCGAGGCTGCAAATGTCCCCCCAGGAGCAGGAGAGGTCCCCGCAGGGGCAGGAGAGGTCCCCTCAGGGGCAGGGGATGTCCTAATATCCCGCAGGAGATGTTTTTGAGACGTTCTCACTGAAAAAATCACCGCCGGACATCCAAAAATCAATAAAATTTTGGGCTCTGTTCCGCCGTCATGAAAAAAAAGTTTGAACCTGTTGAATCTTTTTTGACATCCACGGCGCAGTTTTTCCATTTCTAGGAACCCCTGAGGGGAACAAAAACTACCCCTGGGGGGATGTGAAAAGTCAACGGCGGATAACCCAAATTCATCCAAATTACCAGGAAATACCATCACGCCGACGCCTAAAGTGCTCCGTAACGTGCCGTGAGACTGGGGCATTAGGAGTGAAGTGTACACACATGCAACACAAAGCCTGCTAAAGAGTTAAAGAGTCCACAGTGGTCACCCAAAGAGGGGTGCAGCAGAGCCGTCATTCTCATGGTTAGACCACAGTCAGACTACCACATAGTAATACGGGGGGTTGGGGTAAGCTCAGTTGAGTTTCGTCCTGGGTTCAATTCCAGTTCTGGTCAGGTTACCGAGACTTAGTTGGACAGCAGTAACAATTAATTATTGTCTTGTTGCTTTGTCCTACTCTCATCCTAATTAGGCTGCCAAACTGCATTTATACATGACTTATGGCCAAAATCATCCAATTATTTAACTACACTATAATTATGATCTTTGCCAGAATACACTTTCTCTCAAATGTTCTCCTGCATTCCTGTTGCAGCGTTAGACCATATTCCACTCTAATATTCGGGTCTATTAGGCCACACATAATTGATCTTTAGCTTCTCGGATTCCTCTCAAGACCCTTTTTCTAGGGCGGTCGGTAGGACAAAAAAAATAATAATGTCAAAAAAAATTTTTTTATTTTTTTTTCAATTTTTTTTTTCCATCGGCAGTGTATCTATTGTGTCGGCGGGTCCGCGAAGCTAAGAATCAATTATGTGTGGCCTTACCACTTTATGCAGCTTCCCGTTTCCCTCAGAGGCCAAATGACCCGTGGGATGTTTGTAGCACACTGTAGAAATGACCCAAACGATACAAGGGCTGTAATACTACAATCCAAAATCCCTAAAGACTTAGTAAAGTGTCGCTTCACAAACTAGCTGCACAAAAATCCATACAGCACAATTTGGGTTTGCTTGGAACAAGAAAAGTTTTCCTTCGTCAAAATAATGTGGCAGTTACTGTTTTGCAGAGGTAAAGTTGGAGTCAGGAGGTAAAGAGGTAACAAATAGAATTGGCTCTGTCCTTTGGGCCCATCCAAGTGGTAGCACAGTAGGGTATACAAATAGGCACACTCTAAAAAATTTCAGACAAAATTGGTTTTTTAGATTCAAAATGGTTTTTTGAAAAACCAATTTTCAATGCAAAAAACCAACATGGATTTTTTTAACTGCATCCCATTTTTTCATTTTTTAGACTGCATCCCATGTTGGTAAGTTCCATCCCTGTGCCAATAGAGCACATGTGTGTTCCCCTTGTGACAATATGCAGGCGATATTGTCGGTGTCAAAACACCATGTACAGTAGTCCCTGCGTTGTAAGACCCCCTGTTGTAAGACCAACTTGCCTTATGTGACTGCCTTCCTCCCCCTCTAAGCAGTATTTTTAGTACATTTTGCACCCCGACGAGAGACCTCATGAGAGACCACTTCATGACTGCTGAAGGGGCGGTCTTATAACACAGGGACCACTGTATCTGAAATCAATTTACTGTCCACTGACCACAGCAATGTAGATCCTTTTCATGACCCTTGTCATATAATGCTATTGCAAGAACTGGACACGCACACAATTATCATTATATTTGCAAAATGAGACAATGATAAGTGTGTGAATGTCGCAGGTCTGAACAATCGAATCACAAAAAAACATTAGGCCTATCCTGCCCCAATAACCAATGTAAAGAAGGTCTGTGCGTATGTCATATATTCCATAATTGCCTTATTCTGTCCTATAGAATAAGTCAAAAGATATACTACTATACAATGCAACCATACCAGTATTACTTCTGGTACTGCATTACGATTGTATCATCTGCCATTTTTACCCTTTTGGGCTTCAATGCATCTGTTGCACACAGTCTATGAGAAGTGTGCAGTATCAGTTTGTCACAGAATTCTTGGTATGTGAATCAGTTTCACAGTTAGGGTAACAACAAAGCTGCAGAGAAATGTTTCCTGCATGCATTCAAATCACTTGTTCAACAGTCAAGGAAGGGTTAAGATCTATTGGTACTTTACCATCAACATGTAAATAGGTAAGAGAATTTATTGTACTCTTTATTTAGCAGCAGTTTGAATTATATTGAATTTAGATTTTTTTGTCATTGTGAATAGCTAGTATAGTGGTGTTTCTGTACATTTAGGTTCACAATGTAACAGAAGCAAAAGGGCATTGATGTGCAGTGATGCTAGGCATAGGAGAGCCATTTGAAGTTGTAAGTTCAATTATTTGTTTGTTTTATTATAAATTGGTAATACATTATTTGTTATTGATCTTCTTATTAAATCACGTTATTGGGCATTTATAATGAGTTTCAAGACTTAAGGTTTAGTTGTATGTTTATCCAATTAACTTGTGTTATGTTACTGTCCTAATTAGCCTACCTTTGTGCATAAGTAAAGGACATAAAGCCCATCCATCCATCCATTAAATCTGTGTAGTTCAATTATAGATTATGGTGTCATTATGTAATTGAATATGGCAAAGGATATTGTGATCTGTGTGTGTGTCTGTATGTGTGTATGTGTGTTGTGTGTGCTTGTACTTATATGTGTGTGTTTCTGTTCTTGCAGTTATACCAGCATTCAGTGTCTGAGTAATAAACAACATTTGAGTCATCCGTGTGTCTCGTCATCATTGTCTTCAATAGCATCATCCATTATTATTGCACGCTCAGAGCCTGAAATGCCCATTGGAAGTCCAGCATGAGAAGTTCTGAAGAGATGGGCAGCAAATGATTATTGATTTGGGGTCATTCAACAAATACAGGGTACTCCACAAAAAGGGGTATGAGGTTAGATAACAACAAAGACATCATGTGATCCATTAACCCCGAATGGGGCAAAACCCCTTACCCTTCTATTGATCTTGGGGTTGCTGCTTCTCAGATCTCTCAAAGATGGTAATTGTTACTCTAAGCAACATTGCGTTTGGTATCTATTTTTGCAACTTGTTGCATGGGACAGAGTACTTAAGGAATCTTACTTATAAAGCTGTAATACACATACACATTTTACAAAGAGACAAAGTCCTAGCTTTGTACTGGCATGCGAGCCTTTCGGACCTGGGTTTGGTTCCTGGGCCAGGTGCCTCATGTTTTAAAATTTTTCATATTATTGTGCCACATCTTTATCTCACTTTAATTTCACGTTTTAGATAACATTTATCATGAGAGTTTGCCAGAACAGTAGATCAGAAATTTTAGATTAAACCTCAAAATCTCGACTCACCTTAACAAGCATTTCTAGTGTATTTATAAAGATGTGACTTCCATTCTGTTTTCATTCCAACCTGGACAGTAGGCACCAATCTTAAGAGGTCATTTTCTCCATTGATGCAATACCAGAACAGAAGACCTTCATTTTCAAAGTTTAACTTCATTTCAACACAATAAACATGCAACTTTCATTCTGTATAATCTAGTGAACACTAGACAGTGGAAACCAATTTTTAATGGCCTTTTCTCTTTTAAATCGAGACTTCACGACACCAATTGTACAATAAACACTTCGAATTGAGATATAATACCAGACTTAACAGGAAGCTATAGCCTGCAAATTAGCCTCCAAAAAGGCTCTAAACAAGCCTGGATAACAACAGTTTAGCCTGACTTTAATGGCATTAGACCATAACAGGCTTGTTTGCGGGGTTTGGCCTTCATTTGTTGGGAGTAATTCTCTGCAACCACACGTAAAAAAGAGATAGAGGAAGAGAGGGATGGTAGACAGCATCAATTAATGCTCTAGGGTCTCTGGTAGGACAATGAAATGTGTAAGGGTAACAGGGAGGTATCTTCAGGTCATCATTCTTGAAAAAGGGTCTTTGTTCTAACTTGGTGGTGGTGGCCCAAGCGTTACAAGCAATTTCATTTGTATGCGATTCTAAGGTTCTTTTCCCACGATATACATAGCAGATTAGGTTAAACTGATTGGTTGAGAAGCAACAGAATGTCACACATCTAATGTATCAGACGTAGTAAGTCCCTGCTTTGCACTGATTCCTCACAGGCAACTGTGAATGACCAGAATCGCATGCTAATGAAATCGCCTGTAACTTTTATCTACATATCCATCTATCTATCTATCTATCTATCTATCTATCCAAAGTTCTAATGTCAGTCAAGGACAAGACTCCCAATCAGGCACTGTTAATTACTGCCATGACGGAGGTTTATTTGTTTTGGAAGAAATTTACTGGAAGCAACAAATAGTCAACCAGCGTGACAGACTCAGAAATTTGTTTATTTTAACTGCTAATAACTAAGATACTGCACTGATTACAGTTGTATAAACATTATTGTCCGTAACAACATTGAGATATGCGTGATAGTCTTTGGTTAATGTTTTAATTTTTGCTTTTAAAAGAAGAAAATAATTTATTTAATAAAATAAAGATGATCCTTATACTTATCCTTTTATCGATGTGTTCACAGATGTAAATTCTTATAAATTTTTTAATTTCAAGCTCAATCAATTCAAATGCAATATATAAGATAGTTAAGCAATAACCTCCTTCTTTTCAAATTCACAGTTTTTTTACAAAAATGGATTAAATACTGTTTAATTTTAAAAATACATGTACAATGTGCCCAAAATAGCTCTCTTCACATTTTCTCTAAGTACTTCACATAAACATTACAGATGAGATTTGACATTTAACTTTACTGCATATGTACATTGCTTGTTTAAATTGTACATTTCCAGGAAACAAGTATATTCGCATGAGCTGCATTTTAAGGAACTGATGCTCTTTGTAATAAATATTGGAGCTCGGACGTTGTCATAAAGCAATTAAATACTAGAATTTCCAGTTTTCACTAGGATAGGGCAGGAGAAATCTGGCGCAGTGAATTGTCTTATTTAATGACTCAAATAGGAAATCAACCAATTTATATAAAAAATAAGACAGAGAGGATTCATATAGATAGATTAATATACATATACAGAAAAAAAAATGGAGGGAAGAAAGACATTTGCAAAGAAAGAGATGGACACCGCAATAATTATTTACCTCACAGACAATAATGACAAGTACTAACATGGTAAGTATAGGATCTGACTCATTTGAACTGATGCGAGTCATGTTTACAAGTATAACATCACTCATCTTTGCACAGGCACTCTCCTGGACTGACTGTACAGTCTGTTAGAAATAACACAAGGTGACTGACTCTGCAGAAAACCTGCTCATCCATGCTGGCAGTGATGTCATAAGGCAGAGCCAATCAGCTTTGGTATTACAAAATTTCTAGTTCTGATATTTATACTGAGTATCAATTGACCAATACAGGAGTGTGCCTGTGATCTTTGTCACTCATATTTCATTGGCTGCAGGTAATACATAAACTGCACATCAATCATGTTGAAATGAGTATCCATTCTTGACCCGACTTCGGTAACATGCAAAATGCCCTTTTCAGTTCAGTCAGTTGAGGTGAAAAGAAAGTGTCAGTGGAAAAAAACTTACCAACATAAAAATAAAAAGAATATAGAAACTTTCCTCAAAATTCCCCTTTTTCTGTGTGAATCAGAATCATGCCAAATACCCTTCAGAAGTTTACTCCAAATGTCTATTGATTGCAAATCAGATATGCTATTCAACCCTATTGTTTTGAAAATGGCAAAGTTTACTTCCAAAAGTTGTTTTTGTGATGTCTTTTTTTCATCCTGAAGAAGCTCAATATTTCGCAAACCTTCAAAATGCTTTTGAAATGTCACTTTTCTCTGTTCGAAGTGTTATGGGGAAAGCTTTCAATCCATCAACTTTGTAAATGCATCTTGTAGATGAAATGGCATGATTCATATAAAATCAGTCTATTGTTTATAAATATTGTGTTGATGAAACTGTGCTTATTAGTTTAGCAAAAATGAGACTATTTACAGCAGATACAGAGTTTGGATGAGTGATTGGTTCATTACGTCTTGTATTTACATTATAAGCATTTATTAATCTTTTTGGGGTAGGAGGAAGACACGGCCATTGCAATTACGCTTAGTAAAGATGCTTTTTGTTTGTTTTAATAGGTTTTGTATATGAGACGGAACTATTCCTGGAGCAGAAATGTTTTGTTTTTTACACTATAGTGTAGCTTTTGTAACAATAATCATGAGTCCCATCTTCGCCTTTGTCATAATAATAATCACGATTTATATAATTGTTATACTGAAAAGAAAAAAACCAGATATATATATATATGTGATGGGACTTCAAAAAGTCATTTTTGTTATTCTCGTAACTTTTGCAACAAAAAAAGTAACAAAGCCGCCATGACTTCTTTATCAATTCAACATACTGCATATTGTCAGAAATTTGTTATGCCCTGAACACTGCACCTCTTGTATGCATCACAGATATCCAATGCATATTGTGATGCTATTCCGTTTTTGTCCAAAGTCAAATTCAACAACAGTGCACAACAAATTCTGTACCCCACTTTCAGTTTCGTTTTGTACGCAGTTGATTATATTTTTTCTTGAAGTTGTATCATTTGTTGTTTGTAAATTCTTGATTTTCATGAAGAGAATTTTTTTTTTATAGAAGTCTCTTCAACTGTTTATTTAGGCAGTAGCTTGTTTGAAGTGTTTCCAAAAAGTCACAGAAAGGATTAAATTATTGTGCCACACTGTGACCCTATGTGTGTAAACCTAACTCGCTCACTCTGTTTTAGGGGGAACCGGGGCACATTGGGACACTTTTAACGTCTACTAAATTTTCTCAATTCTGAAAGCACTGAAGAGCTCAGAAGTTTGCATGAATATCACCAATACTATTGAGCTTAAATGAAAGGCATAATAAACTAGACTGCACCTACCGTTTTGCAGCAATAGAGCAAAATGTGAGTCACAAAAATCACTGACATAATGCCGGGGCACATTGGGACATCAATTAAAAAATCATTTTAACACTCTATGTGCAATAGATATTACATATAAGTAATGCGTATGACAATATGCAGTACATTAACACCTTGTAGTGCCAATAGTTAATAACTTTAAACAGTTTTAAACATTCAACATAAACTGTCCTGGGTGCGGACACAGTGCTTTGCGAGAAATTTATTCACAGAGCATGGTAATCCACTATGCCTGTATTCACTGTAGCCTGAATACCTGTTGTGTGCTGTCCCAGGTCATTCAGTTGACTAGGACTCTTAAATTCTGTCATATTAAGTGCGTCTTGTGTCCAAATATCTGTCTATCTATCTATCTATCTATCTATCTATCTATCTATCTATCTATCTATCTACCTATCTACCTATCTATCTATCTATCTATCTATCCATCTTTCCATTTTTCCAATGACTACAATAATGTCAGTCAAGGACAAGACCTCCAATCAGGCACAGTTAATTGCTACCATGATGGACTGATAGTGGTTTATTTGTTTTGAAAGAAATTTACTGAAAGCAATAAATTGTCAACCAGTGTGATAGACTCAGAATCGTGTTTATTTTAACTACTAATCACTAAGATACTGCATTGATTGCAGTCATATAAACATTATAGTCAGTAATAACATTGAGGTATGCACCGACTTGAAGTAAAGTTTTATCTTATCTTCTCATATCTCATCTTATGCATGATAGTCTTAATTAATGTTTCACATCATGCTTTTCAGACCATGACATTATTCTTATCCTGTCATCAATGTGTTCACAGATTCAAATTCGTATACATGTTTGAATTTTAAGCCCAATCCATTCAAATGCAATACCATCAGGGGCGAACTGGCGGCATTTTGGCCCCAGTGGCAAAATAAGTATGGGGGCCCCCAAATTTCCTACCGCCGGCATTATTTCAAAAGAGAAAAGGAAAATACTACAGCGTAATATAGTTTGGTAAAGAGTTGTTAGGATGGGGCCCTGTGTAACAGGCTCCTGTCCAATTTAGATAATTTTGTTTCATCACACAATCATAAATCTGATGGTAAAGTTTTACTTTTCAGTTTTTTCAGGAATTTTATATTTTTTTACATCATGAATGGGCCCCCCGAGTGGATGGGCCTGTGGCAGCTGCCACTCTGCCACATAGGCCAGTCCGCCCCTGAATATCATGTATATGAGAAAGTTAAGCAGTAACCTCTTTCTTATCAAATTCATACTGTTTACAAAATTGGCATAAATCCTAATTTCTTTTAAAAGTACACGTATGACATGCCCAAAATAGTTATCTACACATTTTCTTCAAGTACTTTGCATTAATAGTACAAATGAGATTTGACATTGAACTTGACTGCATATGTACATTGCTTGTGTAAATTGTACATTTCCAGGAAATAAGTATATTTGCATTTGCTGCTTTTTAAGGAACTGACGCTCAATGCAGCATGAAAGCTCGGATGTTGTCGTAAAGCAATGAAATACTAGAATTTCCAGTTTTCATTAGGATGGATCAGAAGAAATCTGGAACAGTGAATTTTCTTATTTAATGACTCAATTAGGAAATCAACCAATTTATATCAAAAATAAGACAGAGAGGATTCAAATAGATAGATACATATATATAGAAAAAAAAATGGAGGGAAGAAAGACATTTGCAAAGAAAGAGATGGACACCGCAATAATTATTTACCTCACAGACAATAATGACAAGTACTAACATGGTAAGTATAGGATCTGACTCATTTGAACTGATGCGAGTCATGTTTACAAGTATAACATCACTCATCTTTGCACAGGCACTCTCCTGGACTGACTGTACAGTCTGTTAGAAATAACACAAGGTGACTGACTCTGCAGAAAACCTGCTCATCCATGCTGGCAGTGATGTCATAAGGCAGAGCCAATCAGCTTTGGTATTACAAAATTTCTAGTTCTGATATTTATACTGAGTATCAATTGACCAATACAGGAGTGTGCCTGTGATCTTTGTCACTCATATTTCATTGGCTGCAGGTAATACATAAACTGCACATCAATCATGTTGAAATGAGTATCCATTCTTTACCCATCTTCGGTAACATGCAAAATGCCCCTTTCAGTTGAGTCAGTTGAGGTGAAAAGAAACTGTCAGTGGAAAAAAACTTACCAACATAAAAATAAAAAGAATATAGAAACTTTCCTCAAAATTCCCCTTTTTCTGTGTGAATCAGAATCATGCCAAATACCCTTCAGAAGTATACTCCAAATGTCTATTGATTGCAAATCAGACATGCTATTCAACCCTATTGTTTTGAAAATGGCAAAGTTTAGTTCCAAAAGTTACTTTTGTGATGTCTTTTTTCATCCTGAAGAAGCTCAATATTTCGCAAACTTTCAAAATGTTTTTTAAATGTCACTTTTCTCAGTTCGAAGTGTCATGGGGAAAGCTTTCAATCCGTCAACTTTTTTAAATGCTTCTTTTGGTGTAATTTATCGCATGTTGCATATAAAAAGCAATCTATTGTTATTAGTTTTAAATAGAATGTTGATGAAACTGTGCTTGTAGGATTAGCTCATTTTTTTTTCACTTCCTGCAAGAACCTTATCCGGGCTTGGTCCCTTAAATTCATTTCTTTTTTTTTTCACGGGTATGATGCTAGTTACTAAAATAACAAAATCCTCCTTTATTGTACTATTACATCTCCGTACATGCTATTTTATACAATATAGAAACTGACAACTCATTTCCAAGTAAGAGCTGGAACTTCAAGTGATATCTCTTGAAAAAAACATTATTTGTGGCAGTATGATGCACTATGTCAAACAGCACACATCAAATATATTTCATTTAAAAAACACCAAAATTGGTAAACCCAGATACACTATTCAGACTTCATCAATTCAACATACTGCATATTGTGAAATTTGGTCTGCCCTGAACACTGCACCTCTTGTATGCATCACAGATATCCAATGCATATTTGTTGCTATTCCGTTTTTGTCCAAAGACAAATCCCACAACAGTGCACAACAAATTCTGTACCCCACTTTTAGTTTCGTCTTTTTGTGTATGCAGTTGATCATATATTTTCTTGAAGTTGTATCATTTCTTGTGTGTAGATTCTTGATTTTCATGAAGAGAATTTTTTTTATAGAAGTCTCTTCAATTGTTTATTTATGCAGTAGCTTGTTTGAAGTGTTTCCAAAAAAAGTCACAGAAAAGGATTAAATTATTGTGCCACATTTTGACCCTATGTGTGTAAATTTAACTGGCTCGCTCTATTTTTAATCCTAAAATTGAAAGCCCTCCTACTTCCATGTTAGTGCTGCGACAGAAAAATACAGACACTGCCCAATATTTGCAAGAGTACAGCATTAAGAAGCCTACAAAAAGCTGTATACACCCCATTATGTTTTTCTGAACACATTTTCATCTTGGGAGACTTCCTGCATGATAAAATTCCTGGCCAAATACTTTCTTGACCCTTCACACTAAATCCTAACCCCTTACATAAAATCTCGACCCTTGGTGCAGAGGGTGACGGGAGTCAATTGAATGCTGGGTCAGTCTGGCCCTGTTGAGTAGCCCAGCTTTCTTTTGCCAGTTCATACATAGCAATTGGCCATTCATTTCTTCACATTCTTTTTCTTCTCATTGTCCATCAGCAAATTCCATAGGTGACAATACGTTACCCCTAGCAACCAACAAAACTCTCCATATATGGTAGGCTCTCACAGGAAGTAGATTTCTCTCCAGAATTTCCAGTTGGTCAAGAGCTAGAGGACCAAGAAAATGTATATATTTATCAATCTGGTTTTGGGTGATCATGCTTGCGAATATTTTATCAAAAGGTGTCATCTAAACCATGGTATTTTTATGGCCGAGTTTCACCCATATGTGGATAGAACACTTAAACTGCACCTTGCTTTATTCCATGTTTCTTATGTACCAAATTATGGAAAAAATACAGCAGGTAAAGCATGATTGCCTATAATGTGGATGTGACTCGTAACAACAATATCATTGTCAGCATCCTCACTTGATTCTCAAGACCAAATACCATCTATATGACATCAATTTAGTGTCACCTCACCAAGCCGATGCACATGATTAATTTCAATACACATACTTAATTAAAAGGTTAACATTGCAAGAATTTGACAAATTGATAAAAAAATGATACATGTGTAAATGGCAATGGTCCAGAGAATTGAACTAGTAAACAACATCATAGGCCTACTGCTCCAATAGTCAATATAAAATAGACATACATGTAGGTCAAATATTCTGTAAATGACATCATTCTGCTATATAGAATCAGTCCAATGATAAACAGTGCAATCGTATCCATTATTTCTGGTACTACACTACAATCGCATCATCTGCCATTAATACCCTTCTGGGCTTCAATGCATCATCTATTATTATGACGATCAGAGCTTGAAAATGCCCATCGGAAGTCCAGCATGAGAGGTTCTGAAGAGATGGGTAACAAATAATTATTGATTTGGGGTCATTTAACAGATTCAGGGTACTCTACAAAAAGGGGTATGAGGTTAGATAACAACAAAGACATCATGTGATCCATTAACCCCAAATGGGGCAACACCCCTTACCCTTCTATTGATCTTGGGGTTGCTGCTTCTCTGATCTCTCAAGGATGGTAATTGAGACGGCAAGCAACATTGCGTTTGGTATCTATTTTGCAACTTCTTGCATGGGACAGAGTACGTAAGGAATCTTACTTATAAAGCTCTAATACACATACACTTTTTACAAAGAGACAAAGTCCTAGCTTTGTACTGGCATGCTGGCCTTTGGGACCTGGGTTTGGTTCTGGGCCAGGTGCACTCTAAAAAATGTCTGGACAAAATTGGTTTTTTAGATTTGAAATGGTTTTTTGAAAAACCGAATTTCAACGGCTTTTTGCATTGAAATTTGGTTTTTCAAAAAACCATTTTGAATCTAAAAAACCAATTTTGTCTGAAATTTTTTAGAGTGTGCCTCATGTTTTAAATTTTT
Organism: Platynereis dumerilii; assembly: GCA_026936325.1. NCBI lineage: Eukaryota > Metazoa > Annelida > Polychaeta > Phyllodocida > Nereididae > Platynereis > Platynereis dumerilii. Next base: position 651,778 of record JAPTHN010000046.1, on the reverse strand, counting down.
CATATTATTGTGCCACATCTTTAACTCACTTTAATATCACGTTTTAGATAACATTTATCATGAGAGTTTGCCAGAACAGTAAATCAGAATTTTTAGATTAAACCTCAAAATCTTGACTCACCTTAACTGGCGTTTCTAGTTTATTTATAACGATGTGACTTCCATTCTGTGTTCATTCCAACCTGGACAGTAGGCACCAATCTTAAGAGGTCATTTTCTACATTGATGCAATACCAGAACAGGAGACCTTCGTTTTCAAAGTTTACCTTCATTTCAACTCAATAAACATGCAACTTCCATTCTGTATAATCTAGTGAACACTAGATAGTGGAAACCAATTTTTAATGGCCTTTTCTCTTTTAAATCCAGACTTAACGACACCAATTGTACAATAAACACTTCGAATTGAGATATAAAACCAAACTTAACAGGAAACTAGTATGCAAATTAGCCTCCAAAAAGCCTCTAAACAAGCCTGGATAACAACAGTTTAGCCTGACTTGAATGGCATTAGACCATAACAGGCCTGTTTGTCCGGCTTGGCCTTCATTTGCTTGGAGTAATTCTCAGCAACCACATGTAAAAAAGAGATAAAAGAACTGAGGGATGGTGGACAGACATCAGTTGATGCTCTTGGGTCTCTGGTAGGACATCGAAATGTGTAAGGGTAACAGGGAGGTATCTTCAGGTCATCATTCTTGAAAAAGGGTCTTAGTTCTAACTTGGTGGTGGTGGCCCAAGCGTTAACTTTTATCTACATATCCATCCATCTATCTATCTATCCAAAGTTCTAATGTCAGTCAAGGACAAGACTCCCAATCAGGCACAGTTAATTGCTGCCATGATGGACTGATGGTGGTTTATTTGTTTTGGAAGAAATTTACTGGAAGCAACAAATAGTCAACCAGCGTGATAGACTCAGAAATTTTGTTTATTTTAACTGCTAATAACTAAGATACTGCACTGATTACAGTCGTATAAACATTATTGTCAGTAATAACATTGAGATATGCGTGATAGTCTTTGGTTAATGTTTTAATTTTTGCTTTTAAAAGAAGAAAATAATTTATTCAATAAAATAAAGATGATCCTCATACTTATCCTTTTATCGATGTGTTCACAGATGTAAATTCTTATCACTTTTTACTTTCAAGCCCAATCAATTCAAATGCAATGTATAAGATAGTTAAGCAATAACCTCCTTCTTTTCAAATTCACAGTTTTTTTTTACAAAATTAGCTTAAATACTGTTTTATTTTAAAAATACATGAACGATTTTGCCCAAAATAGCTCTCTTCACATTTTCTCTAAGTACTTTACATTAATGGTACAAATGAGATTTGACATTGAACTTGACTGCATATGCACATTGCTTGTGTAAATTGTACATTTCCAGGATATAAGTATATTTGCATTTGATGCTTTTTAAGGAACTGACGCTCAATGCAGCATGAAAGCTCGGATGTTGTCGTAAAGCAATTAAATACTAGAATTTCCGGTTTTCATTAGGATGGATCAGAAGAAATCTGGCACAGTGAATTGTCTTATTTAATGACTCAATTAGGAAATCAACCAATTTATATCAAAAATAAGACAGAGATGATTCAAATAGATAGATTAATATACATATATAGAAAAAATATGGAGGGAAGAAAGACATTTGCAAAGAAAGAGATGGACACCGCAATAATTATTTACCTCACAGACAATAATGACAAGTACTAACATGGTAAGTGTAGGATCTGACTCATTTGAACTGATGCGAGTCATGTTTACAAGTATAACATCACTCATCTTTGCACAGGCACTCTCCTGGACTGACTGTACAGTCTGTTAGAAATAAATGATATTTATACTGAGTATCAATTGACCAATACAGGAGTGTGCCTGTGATCTTTGTCACTCATATTTCATTGGCTGCAGGTAATACATAAACTGCAAATCAATCATGTTGAAATGAGTATCCATTCTTTACCCAACTTTGGTAACATGCAAAATGCCCTTTTCAGTTGAGTCAGTTGAGGTGAAAAGAAACTGTCAGTGGAAAAAAACTTATCAACATAAAAATAAAGAGAATATAGAAACTTTCCTCAAAATTCCCCTTTTTCTGTGTGAATCAGAACCTTGCCAAATACCCTTCAGAAGTTTACTCCAAATGTCTATTGATTGCAAATCAGATATGCCATTCAACCCTATTGTTTTGAAAATGGCAAAGTTTAGTTCCAAAAGTTGTTTTTGTGATGTCTTTTTTCATCCTGAAGAAGCTCAATATTTTGCAAACTTTCAAAATGTTTTTTAAATTCGAAGTGTTATTGGCAAAGCTTTCAATCTGTCGACTTTTTAAATTATAACTTAATGCATCTTGCAGCAGCAATGAAGGCCTAAGGCATGTAAGGTATAAAAAGCAATCTCTTGTAATAATTTATAAGTAGAATGTTGATGAAACTGTCCCAGTTAGTTTAGCAAAAATTATACCATTTATAGCAGTTGCAAATGATGAATACGATTGGGGCATTATATCCTGTATTTACAACCTTTCTGGGATAGGAGGAAGACACAGCGACTGCCACAGCTCAGTAGAGAACTTATGCTTTTTTCATTTTCTAAGTATATGAGACGGAACTATACCTGGAGCAGAAATTTTATTTAACACAATAGTGTAGCTTTTGTTACGCTAAACATGAGGCTTCAAAGTTTTACACTTCTTGTACAAATATTGGTTAGGCTTCTGTTAATGGGCAAGTTATGAAAGTTATTTTTCTTTCTTGGTGGTTTTTCTTAGCTGTGTAAATTTCGATTTCATAAAAAAGTTCCCATCACGATATAATACCATTAATTCAGGCTTATGGAGGTGGAGTCCTATCTTCGCCATCATGATAATAATAATCACAATGTATTATAATACTGAATTGGAAAACATATATATATATATATTCTGCATCGAAATTTGTCAGCCAATCAAGTGCAGCGAAATCAATCACGTGCCACGCCAATAAATAACGATATTGGCGTGTGGAAAGTGTTATTGGCGCGTGAAAGCTATATTGGCGTCCTCAGTTCACATGCACTTGACTTGTTGCAGAGACAGAATCAGTCTTTCTGACTCTTTCATTGCATTAACTGCCTTCCAATCAAATTCTCGATTGTCATTGAAGGATACAGAATAACTCCTCAAGGTGCTAATTGCGATCAAGGATAATTGACCAAATTCCAATTGAAGCGTCTGATCCAAAGTGAAACTAAATTTATTTGTAGTTTACAGAAATCAATCCAATTGAACAAGCAGCAATTAAAGCATTGTGAGACTGAGTAACAAATTGATGCTGAAAATATGCAGTTAATATTTAAAAATGTTTCAAGATAAAGATAATTTAATCAGTAAAATACTATACCAAAGCAGTTAACAACACCAATTTGAAAACGTTTTTTACAATGGGAAAAAATAAGAGTAAATGATATATAGACATATAGACTAAATAATAGCTAGCTAGCTAGATAGTTAGTTAGATAGCTAGATAGATAGCTAGATAGATAGCTAGAAAGAAAGTTCAGATGAAAAAAATTGTTTTTTCGATACATGTTTTTAATCACGATTGTTAGAGAATATCAAATTAGAAATCACTTCTGGGTGATTAGAAACCGACAACTCTTTTATTTAAAAACATGTATAAGTCCCAAAATTTTGGTGCAGAATATAACAAATAGTAGACGTTGAGTCGACCAATATTGAGTTTTATTGGCCTCAGCAGGTAATATTAGTATCGGCCTCCGGCCTCGACCAATATTACTGCTTCGGCCAATAAAACTCAATATTGGTCTCCTCACCATCCACTATCTATATAATATATAGCGATAAGACTTCAAAAGTCATATTTGTCATTCCCCAAGTTTTGCAACAAAAAAGTAAAAAAGCCACAAAGACTTCCTAATCTATTCAAAATTCACATTCAGCGGAAATTTGGTCTGCCCTGGACACTGCACCTCTTATGTGCATCACAGATATCCAATGCATATTGTGATGCAATTCTATTTTTATCCGAAGACAAATCTCACAACACTTTCTATATACACCAATGTATACTTTCACCTTCGTCATGCTCTATATTGTACGCGGTTATTGTCCTTATATTTTCTTGAAATTGCACATTTTGTCGCAAGTAGTTTCTCTCACAAAAAAAAGCAAATTCTTTTTGGCATACATCAAGTCTCTTTCTATTTACTTATAAAATAGTGTTCTTTTGAAAAGGTTCAAAAATGTTATAAAAAGAATTAAAGTATTGAACTATATTGTGACCCTAAAATAATAATAACTAGTCCACCACGTTTTTACCCATTTTACTAAGGTCCTTTATTCTTCAATGTCAGCACTTTTTTCAAAATATACTGTCCAAAGTCTGCAAGACTGCCGTATTTAGAAGCAAAGAGAAGCTGCATAGACCCTCTCCTGGCTCTTTTCTGAACTTCCTGCCTGATAAAACTCCTGGTCCAATACTTTCTTGACCCTTCAAACTAAATCCTAACCCCGTACACAAAATCACAAACCTTGGTGCAGAGGGTGACGGGGGTCAATTGAATGCTGAGTCAGTCTGGCCCTGTTGAATAGCCCCGCTTTCCGGTTTATTCATAGCAATAGGCCATTCATTTCTTCACATTCTTTTTCTTCTCATTGTCCATCAGCAAATTCCATAGGTGACAATACGTTACCCCTAGCAACCGACCAAACTCTCCATATATGGTAGGCTCTCACAGGAAGGATATTTATCTCCAGAATTTCCAGTTGGTCAAGAGCTAGAGGACCAAGAAAATGTATATATTTATCAATCTGGTTTTGGGTGATCATGCTTGCAAATATTTAATCAAAAGGTGTCATCTAAACCATGGTATTTTTATGGCCGAGTTTCACCCATATGTGGATAGAACACTTGAACTGCACCTTGCTTTATTCCATGTTTCTTATATACCAAATTATCGAAAAAATACAGCAGGTAAAGCATGATTGCCTATAATGTGGATGTGACCCGTAACAACAATATCATTGTCAGCATCCTCACTTGATTCTCAAGACCAAATACCATCTATCTGACATCGATTTAGTGTCACCTCACCAAGCCGATGCACATGATTAATTTCAATACACATACTTAATTAAAAGGTTAACATTGCAAGAATATGACAAATTGATAAAAAAATTATACATGTGTGAATGGCTGTGGTCCAGAGAATTGAACTAGTAAACAACATCATAGGCCTTCTGCTCCAATAGTCAATATAAAATAGAATATTCCGTAAATGACATCATTCTGCTATATAGAATCAGTCCAATGATAAACAGTGCAATCGTATCCATTATTATTTCTGGTACTACACTACAATCGCATCATCTGCCATTAATACCCTTCTGGGCTTCAATGCATCATCTATTATTATGGTGCTCAGAGCTTGAAAATGCCCATCGGAATTCCAGTAAGAGAGGTTCTGAAGAGATGGGTAGCAAATGATTATTGATTTGGGGTCATCTAACAGATTCAGGGTACACCCTAGAAAGGGGTATGAGGTTGGGTAACAACAAAGGGATCATGTGATCCATTAACCCCAAATGGGGCAACACCCCTTACCCTTCTATTGATCTTGGGGTTGCTGCTTCTCTGATCTCTAAAGGATGGTAATTGAGACTCAAGCAACATTGCGTTGGGGTATCCATTGCGCAACTTCTTATATGGGACAGAGTAAGGAATCGTTCTTACAAAGTTTTAATATACATTTTTTGACAGAGCCCAGGCCTAGTTTGCAGACACCTGGGTTTGGTTCCTGGACCAGGCAACTTATGTTTTAGATGTTTCAAATGTTTCATCTTTTGAACGACTGCATCTTATTTAATCACCAATTTTTTTAAGCGAGCACTCATGGGTGAGAGTTTTAACCAGAAGACCTGTATTTTCAGATTTTACCTCCATATCAACACATTAAACATATATGACTTCCATAATGCCTGACTCTATCTATCTATCTATCTATCTATCTATCTATCTATCTATCTATCTATATATCAATCTATCCATCTTTCCATTTTTCCAATGACTACTATGATGTCAGTCAAGGACAGGACCTCCAATCAGGCACAGTTAATTGCTACCAAGATGGACTGATGGTTGTTTATTTGTTTTGGAAGAAATTTACTGAAAGCAATAAATTGTCAACCAGTGTGATAGACTCAGAATTGTGTTTATTTTAACCGCTAATCACTAAGATACTGCATTGATTGCAGTCATACAAACATTATAGTCAGTAATAACATTGAGGTATGCACCGACTTGAAGTAAAGTTTTATCTTATCTTATCTTATCTTATGCATGATAGTCTTAATTAATGTTTCACATCATGCTTTTCAAACCATGACATTATTCTTATCCTGTCATCAATGTGTTCACAGATTCAAATTCGTATGCATGTTTGGATTTCAAGCCCAATCAATTCAAATGCAATACCATGTATATGAGAAAGTTAAGCAGTAACCTCTTTCTTTTCAAATTCATACTTTTTACAAAATTGGCATAAATCCTGATTTCTTTTAAAAGTACAAGTATGACATGCCCAAAATAGTTATCTACACATTTTCTTCAAGTACTTTGCATTAATAGTACAAATGACATTTGACTTTGAACTTGACTGCATATGTACATTGCTTGTGTAAACTGTACATTTCCAGGAAATAAGTATATTTGCATTTGCTGCTTTTTAAGGAACTGACGCTCAATGCAGCATGAAGCCTCGGATGTCGTCGTAAAGCAATTAAATACTAGAATTTCCAGTTTTTATTAGGATGGAGCAGAAGAAATCTGGCACAGTGAATTGTCTTATTTAATGACTCAATTAGAAAATCAACAAATTTATATCAAAAATAAGACAGATACAATTCAAATAGATAGATTAATATATATATATAGAAAAAAAAAATGGAGGGAAGAAAGACATTTGCAAAGAAAGAGATGGACACCGCAATAATTATTTACCTCACAGACAATAATGACAAGTACTAACATGGTAAGTATAGGATCTGACTCATTTGAACTGATGCGAGTCATGTTTACAAGTATAACATCACTCATCTTTGCACAGGCACTCTCCTGGACTGACTGTACAGTCTGTTAGAAATAGTTTTGAAGTCATGCACCTTGATGATATTTATACTGAGTATCAATTGACCAATACAGGAGTGTGCCTGTGATCTTTGTCACTCATATTTCATTGGCTGCAGGTAATACATAAACTGCACATCAATCATGTTGAAATGAGTATCCATTCTTTACCCAACTTCGGTAACATGCAAAATGCCCTTTTCAGTTGAGTCAGTTGAGGTGAAAAGAAATTGTCAGTGGAAAAAAACTTACCAACATAAAAATAAAGAGAATATAGAAACTTTCCTCAAAATTCCCCTTTTTCTGTGTGAATCAGAATCATGCCAAATACCCTTGTGAAGTTTACTCCAAATGTCTATTGATTTATAATTTATTTAACTTGGTTGCAGCAATTATATAGTTACGCTGTAACTCAGCTGTTTACCTTTGATGCTATTTTTTTCTTAAATTGTGTTGTTAATTACCTAGTTATTATTTTGTTAGTATGATATGAAAATTGTAAGTACATCATGCATCATTAAAAAACTATCTATCTATCTATTGCAAATCAGATATGCCATTCAACCCTATTGTTTTGAAAATGGCAAAGTTTAGTTCCAAAAGTTGTTTTTGTGATGTCTTTTTTCATCCTGAAGAAGCTCAATATTTCGCAAACTTTCAAAATGTTTTTTAAATGTCACTTTTCTCTGTTCGAAGTGTTATGGGGAATGCTTTCAATCCATCAACTTTGTAAATGCATCTTGTAACTTCAATTTCCGGCATGTTGCATATAAAAAGGAATCTATTTTTATTAGTAATCAATAGAATATTGATGAAACTGTACTTGTTAATTTAGCACAAATTCTACAATTTATAGTAGTTGAAAGGCAAATGTGTTATTGGGCTTTACGTCCCGTATATAAATAACATTTGGTAGTCTTTTTTGGGATAGGCGGAAGACACAGCGACTGTCACAACAAGTTAGAACTTTTTGTTGCTTTTTGTTATTTTCTAAGTCAAGCCTTAGAGACTGAAACTGTTTTGTTCTTTCACACAATAGTGTGACTTTTGTAATGCTAATCATAAGACCTCAAAGTTCGCTTTTTACACTTCTCGTTCAAATAGCGGTTAGGCTTCTCCAAATAGGAAAGTTTGAGTTATTTTGCTCTGTTCATTTTGATGTCACAAAGAAGTTCCAAACACGATATAATACCATTAATTGGGGATGTGGCGTCCCATCTTCACCTTTGCAATAATAATAATCACGATTTATATAATACTGAATTGAAAAAAATTAAAACAGGTAATATGCGATAAGACTTCAGAAAGTCATTTTTGTTATTCCCATAACTTTTGCAACAAAAAAGTAATAAAGAAACAAAGACTTCTGCATCGAGTCAACATATTGTATATTGTTGGAATGTTGGTCACCCTGAACACTGTGACTCTTGTATGCATTGCAGATATCCAATGCATATTGTAATGCAATTCCACTTTTATGCAAAGCCAAATCCCACAACACATCCTATATCCAAAGATATACTTTCAGCAGCGACATTGAATTTGTCATAAAGGGGCACCAGCTTTGAGCATATATATATAAATATATATTTTTTTCTGTATCCATATTTATAATTGTATAAAACTCAAAGAAAATAAATTGATCTGAATCTGAATCTGAATCTACTTTCAGCTTCTTCCGGTTGTATGCATTCATTGTCCTAATATTTCATTATGTTACATATTTTGTGACATGTACTTTCTCTATATCGCAAAAAAAGTGCAATTTTTAAAAATATTTTCTATGTCAAGACTATGCATATATTCATTTATAAAATAGTTTTGTTTTGAAGAAGTTCCAAAAATTTCATGCAAATGATTCAATTATTGAGCTATATTGTGGCTCTGTGCGTAAATATAACATGCACACAATAGTTTTTACCTATCAAAGTAAAGTTTCACATTCTTTAATGGCAGCTCTTTTTCGAAAATATAATTATAGTTCTTTGTCTGCAAGACTGCCATAATAAGAAGCAAAGAAAAGCAGCATACACCCTATTATGTTTTCCGAGCACATTTTCATCTCGAACGACTTCCTGGCTGATAAAATTCCATACACAATACTTTCCTGACCCTTCACACTAAATCCTATCCCTTACATAAAATCTCAACCATAGTGCTGCACTGCTGCAGGTCAATTGAATGCTGGGCCAGTCTGACCCTTTTGAATAGCCCTGCTTTCTTTTGCCAGTTCATACATAGCAATAGGTCTTCCTTTCTTCACATTCTTCTATTCATATTGTCCACTAGCAAATTCCATAGGTGACAATGCCTTGCAACCAACCAAGCTCTCCATATCAGGTAGGTCTGACGGGAAGTAGATTTCTCTCCCGAATTCCGGTTCGTGAGAGGTCTTAGAATTTGCCTCCACCTCCGTCAGTGGAGACGTAAAGCACCAAGAAATTTTTGCATTTATCCTATCAGTCTGGTTCTGGGTGATCATACATATTAAATCAAACAGTGCCATCTCAACCATGGTATTTTTACAGCAAAGTGTCATCCACATGTTGAAAGAGCACTTTTAAAAGATGCACCATGCTTATTTTCACGTTGCCTGTGTGTCCCATTGAGCCTTATCAGTGAAAACACAGGATGTAGCCTAAATACAGATTCACAAGTCCCTCCAATCCATGGCTGGGACTCAATGCTGCAATATCATCGTCACCGTCTTGGCTTTATCACTCCCTGCTATCTGCCATGCATCTAAAATCAATTTATTGTCTACCAACCATGCAATGTAGATCATTAATTTCAATATCCTTTTTAAATAATGTTATTGCAAGAACTGGACATACCAAATTATCATTATATTTTCAAAATGAGACAATGACAAATTTGAGAATGTCACACGTCTCGACGATTGAATTACAAAATAACATCAGGCCTATACTGCCCCAATAACTAATACAAAGTATGTAGGCCTAAATGCTTATCCTACAATCATAGTGGCCTTATTCTGTCATATACCTGAATAATAAGTCCAATAATGTACTGCTATACAATGCAATCATATCCTTTATTACTTCCAGCACAACATTACAATTGTATCATCTGACGTTATTACCCTTCAGGGCTTCAATGGATCTTCCATTATCATTGTGCTCATAAACTGCTGAGAGCCTGAAAATGCCCATCAGAGGTCCAGCACGAGAGGTTCTGAAGGGATGAGTATCAAATGATTATTGATTTGGGGTCATTTAACAGATTCAGGGTACACCCTAGAAAGGGGTATGAGGTTGGGTAACAACAAAGGGATCATGTGATCCATTAACCCCGAATGGGGCAAAACCCCTTACCCTTCTATTGATCTTGGGGTTGCTGCTTCTCTGATCTCTCAAGGATGGTAATTGAGACTACAAGCAGCATTGCTTTTGGGCATCCATTCCACAACTTCTTGCATGGGACAGAGTATGTAAGGAATCTTACTTGTAAAGTTATAATATACTTTTTACACAGAGCCCAAGACCTAGCTTTGTAAGTTTGAAGTAGCATCCTGGCATGCTAGCCTTTGGGACCTGGAATCCAGGGCTTGGCCACTCATGTTTCAGAAGTTTCATATTATTGTGCCATGACTGTCTCTCCCTTGTTATAATACACGGTGTGTCAAATAAAATTGAGCACATCTTGCAAGAGGGCCAGAACAGAAGACCAGCTTGAATTTTCAGATTTTAATCTCTGCCAACTTCGATTCACCATAACAGGCATTTCTAGAGTATTTATTAAGATGTTACCTCAATTCTGTGTTTATTCATTCCTAGCTGGACAGTGGAAATAAATCTTTGATGGCATTCCCCTTCTTTAAATCCAGACATAATGACATCAACTGGACAATATACACTTTGAATTGAGAGATAAAACCATACTTAACAGGAAGCAAGCCGGCAAATTAGCCTCTAAAAAGCCTCTAAAAAAGCCTGGATAACAACAGTTTAGCCTGACTTCAATAGCGTTAGACCATAACAGGCTTGTTTGCTGGGTTTGGTCTTCATTTGCTGGAAGTAATTCTCTGCAACCACATGTACAAAAACAGAACTGATATGAGAGATGGTAGACAGACATCCATTGATGCTCTTGGGCCTCTGGTAGGACAATAAAATGTGTTAGAGGTACAGGGTGGTATCTTCAGGTCAACATTCTCAATGAGAAAGGGTCTCGGACATAACTTGAAGGTGGTGCAAAAGGCATATATTATAACGTTTTTACTTTTTTTTTAAAGTATGCAAAATTAACAGACAAAAGTTAGCTCATGTCCAAATTTCTGTGTATCATGTTTCTGTCTATCAGTTAATCTATCTTTGTACCCATCCATCTATCCACTGTCTGCAACAAATGTCAGTCAAGGACAAGACCTCCAATCAGTCTCAGTTAATTACTGCCATGATGAGGTTTATTTGTGTTAGTAGGAATTTAATGGAAGCAATAAACAGAGAGCCAGAGATATACACTCAGAAATGGTGTTTATTTTAACTGCTAATTACTCTAGATACCGTAGATACTGCTCTTACAGGGTGGTCAAAAAAAACTTTACAGTTGATATTTCATTTTCCAGGCTGCCATGATTGAGTCAGTGCCTGGGTACTTATTGTTTATACAAGCCAAGTATGTTAGATCTTTGGAAAATTGGTTAATAATCAATACGGTTCATTACTTTTTTGATAGCAGACAAAATAGAAGCCGGGAGTGCTCCTGCGTTTTTACTACTCTGAGTTGTTCATGGCCAATCAGCAATTTTGAAGCTACTGAGCTTCACAGGACAAAATAAATCCAACATAAAATGAAATTGAGAAGACCGAGGCACAATTCAGCACAAACCAGAAGGTGCTAGAACAAGTTCAGACTTCATTATGGCCATTATAAGATTTTAAAACAAAGCCGTCTGAAGGTGGATGATCAGGGTGTTGAAATCACATGAAAAGTACATATTAACTTCTTGAAAGAGCATCTAAAGCCCTGGATAGATAAGACATACAGTGCCACAGATAATTTGATCTTCAAACAAGACGGGGCATCAGCCACACTCCCTTGCAAAGCCCAAAACGGACACAAAGTTACATTTTTGACACCTCTGTATCATTTAGGCCCACTGCAGAAAAGTCATCAGTCCAGAAGGACCTCCCAATGAATAAATTCTCTCTAGGAGAGTTATTCTTTGCTATACAAGTTGTTTTTGCATTGAAAAATAAGCATTTGTTACAATGAGCGTCATCCAAAAAATTATTCAAAAGTGTAAAGTTTTTTTTTTGACCACCCTGTATTACAGTAATACAAACAGTATTGCCAGCAATCATATGGTGTTACATGTGTTTTTGAGCCTCATCAATTCAAATGCATGCAAGACATCAAATATTTCAGCCGTAAAGTCTGTTTTTTTACAAAGAATGGCATGTCCCAAAATAGTTCTCTATGCTTTTTAAAGTATTTACATTACAAACAAATGGGATTGACATTGAGTTTGACTGAATGTGTACATTGATTATGTACATTTTACATTTCCAGGAAATAAGTATGTTTGTAATGAACAGCTCCTTATGACGAATTGATGCTCAATGCATACGCCATCATGAACTGCTCATCACCCACATTTTAACATTAGTCCAATTCTTATCCAAATATATCCCTAATAGGGACATGCAAAGTGGCTTTTATCGGAAGAAGAAAAAAGACTTGCAATGAGCAGAAACATCTTTTTCCCTTTTTCTGTGCGAATCAGAATCATGCCAAATACCCTTCAGAAGTTTACTCCAAATGTCTATTGATTGCAAATCAGATATATGCTATTCAACCCTACTGTTTTGAAAATGGCAAAGTTTAGTTCCAAAAGTTACTTTTGTGATGTCTTTTTTCATCCTGAAGAAGCTCAATATTTCGCAAAGTTTCAAAATGTTTTTGAAATGTCACTTTTCTCCGTTCGAAGTGTTATGGGGAAAGCTTTCAATCCGTCAACTTTTTTTAGTGCTTCTTGTTGGTGTAATGTATAGCATGTTGCATATAAAAAGCAATCTATTGTTATTAGTTTTAAATAGCATGTAGAAGAAACTGTGCTTCTAGGTTTAGAAAAAAATCTACTATTTATAGTGGTGCAAAGGATGAATGAGTAATTGAGGTTTTACGTCCAGTATTTACATGAGCATTTGGTAATGCTTTTGAGAGAGGAAAAAGACACAGAAACTGCAACAGCAAAATTTTATGCCAGTAAAGAACTTATGTTTCTTGTTATAAATTTTCTAGGTTAAGTAATAAGTGTATGAGACGGAACTATTCCTGGAGCAGAAATACTACTCATTGCTCAGCCATGAAAACTTGCAAGCTCCTTTTTTTTGACTTCCTGCAAGAACCTTATCCGGGCTTGGTCCCTAAAATTTATTTCTTTTTTTTTTTTTACGGGTATGATGCTAGTTACTAAGATAACCAAAATCCTGAATTATTGTACTATTCCATCTCCGTACATGCTATGTTATACAATATAGAAACTGACAACTCATTTCCAAGTAAGAGCTGGAACTTCAAGTGATATCTCTTGAAAAAACGTTATTTGTGGCAGTATGATGCACGAGGTCAAACAGCACATATCAAATATATTTCATTAAAAAAACACCAAAAGTGGTAAACCCAAATACACTATAAGACTTTATCAATTCAACATACTGCATATTGTGGGAAATTTGGTCTGCCCTGAACACTGCACCTCTTGTAAGCATCACAGATATCCAATGCATATTGTGATGCTATTCCGTTTTTGTCCAAAGCCAAATCCCACAACAGTGTACAACACATTCTATACCCCAAGATACACTTTCAGTTTGTTCCGGCTTTTCTTAGCTCCTTAAATTTTGATGTCGCAAAAAAGTTCCCATCACGATATAATACCATTGATTGAGGGTTATGGATGTGGAGTTCTATCTTCACCTTGTAATAATATTAATCACAATATATATAATCGGAATACTGATTTGAAACCATGATATTATAACAAAACAACCCAAGTCAGGGTCACTGAGTAACAACATCACGAGCTGTTGTGTGAATTAATATCACTCGAGCCCGCAGGGCGAGAGTGATATTAATTCACACAACAGCGAGTGAAATTGTACGAAGTGCCCTGACGCGTGGTTGTTTTGTTTTTATCACCTGGTTTTACCTCAAATTTTCAATTATAAAGAGGGACTATTTTCTGCCATTACAAAAATGTGACGTCACCATGAAGCAACAATGGAGGTGATGTCACAATCCTATTGTTTTGGCCATTGCTTGGTTTGTGACGTCATCAGTGCCAGATTGTATCAACGCTTAACACGCGTTATCCTAAAGTGGTTAACTCCTATAACTTATCTTTTAACTGGGTTACTGGGAACACAATTTAGTCATTATATAACATGAGGTCAGCTTAAAACATGGCTAAGTTTTTTTCCCAGTAACCCTGTTAAAAGTAAAGTTATAGGAGTTGACCACTTTAGGATAACCCGTGTTAAGCGTTGATACAATTTGGCACAGGCATCTGAAATGCCGGTGATGTCATGACAATTGTTAAAAAATATCGCCCTTGAAGGGTGGTATTTTTTACAATATCATAGGCCCTGATATCTTGACTGTAAACAGTGATATTCACAGCCAACCAGGTGATAAATATATATTTGCAATAAGACTTCAATATTTCGTTTTGCTATTCCCCTAACTTTTGGACCGAAAAAGTAACAATTTAGCCACATAGACTTCTTTATCAATTCAACATATTGCATATTGTCGGAAATTTGGTCTGCCCTGAACACTGCACCTCTTGTATGCATCACAGATATCCAATACTTATTGTGATGCTATTCCGTTTTTGTCCAAAGCCAAATCCCACAACAGTGCACAACAAATTCTGTACCCCGCTTTCAGTTTCGTCTTGTTGTGTATGCAGTTGATCATATATATTTTCTTGAAGTTGTATCATTTGTTGTGTGTAGATTCTTGATTTTCATGAAGAGAATTTTTTTATAGAAGTCTCTTCAATTGTTTATTTAGGCAGTAGCTTGTTTGAAGTGTTTCCAAAAAATTCACAGAAAGGATTAAATTATTGTGCCACATTGTGACCCTATGTGTGTAAATTTAACTGGCTCGCTCTATTTTTAATCCTAAAATTGAAAGCCCTCCTACTTCCATGTTAGAGCTGCGATAGAAAAATACAGACACTGCCAAATATCTGCAAGAGTACAGTATTAAGAAGCCCACAAAAAGTTGTATACATCCCATTATGTTTTTCTGAACACATTTTCATCTTGGGCGACTTCCTGCCTGATAAAATTCCTGGCTTAATACTTTCTTGACCCTTCACACTAAATCCTAACCCCGTACAAAAAATCACCAACTTTAGGGCAGAGGGTGATGGGGGTCAATTGAATGCTGGGTCAGTCTGGCCCTGTTGAGTAGCCCAGCTTTCTTTTGCCAGTTCATACATAGCAATGGGCCATTAATTTCTTCACATTCTTTTTCTTCTCATTGTCCATCAGCAAATTCCATAGGTGACTACGCGTTGCTCCTAGCAACCGACCAAGCTCTTCATATGAGGTTGGTTCTCACAGGAAGTAGATTTCACTCCAGAATTTCAGGTACTCTAGAGAGGTAAATGTCTGCACTAATTCGATCAGTCTGGTTCTGGGTGATCCTACTGATGCATATTAAACAATGCCATCTTAACAATGGTATATTTTACCAAATTATTATTATATTTGCAAAATGAGACAATAATAAATGTGAGAATGTCACAGGCCTGGACAATTGAATTACGAAATAACATTCGGCCCAAACTGCTCCAATAACTAATGTGAAGTAGGCCTATACATGTGTGTTATATATATTCCATTATGGCCTCATTCTACCGTACAGAAAGATAAGTTCGACGAAATACTGCTTTACAATACAATCATATCCATTGTAACTTCTGGTACTGAATTATGATAGTATCTTCTGCCATCATTGTCCTTCAGGGTATCCATGTATAATCCATTTATGATGCTCATATACCGCTCAGAGCCTGAAAATGGACGGATGTCCAGCTTACAAGGATCTGAAGGGATGAGTATCAAATGATTATTGATTTGGGGTCATTTAACAGATTCAGGGTACACCCTAGAAAGGGGCATGAGGTTGGGTAACAACAAAGGGATCAAGTGATCCATTAACCCCAAATTGGGCAACACCGCTTACCCTTCTATTGATCTTGGGGTTGCTGCTTCTCTGATCTCTCAAGGATGGTAATTGGACTCTAAGCAACATTGCGTTTGGTATCTATTTCGCAACTTCTTGCATGGGACAGAGTACCTAAGGAATCTTACTTATAAATCTATAACACACATACACATTTTACAAAGAGACAAAGTCCTAGCTTTGTACTGGCATGCTAGCCTTTGGGACCTGGGTTTGGTTCTGGGCCAGGTGCCTAATGTTTTTAAATTTTTCATATTAATTTGCCACATCTTTAACTCACTTTAATATCACGTTTTAGATAACATTTATCACGAGAGTTTGCCAAAACGGTAGATCAGAATTTTTAGATTAAACCTCAAAATCTTGACTCACCTTAACTGGCATTTCTAGTGTATTTATAAAGATGTGACTTCCATTCTGTGTTCATTCCAACCTGGACAGTAGGCACCAATCTTAAGAGGTCATTTTCTCCATTGATGCAATACCAGAACAGAAGACCTTCATTTTCGAAGTTTAACTTCATTTCAACACAATGAACATGTAACTTCCATTCGGTATAATCTAGTGAACACTAGACAATGGAAACCAATTTTTAATGGCCTTTTCTCTTTTAAATCCAGACTTAAAGACACCAATTGGACAATACACACTTTGAATTGAGATATAAAACCAAACTTAACAGGAAACTAGCCTGCAAATTAGTCTCCATTAAGCCTCTAAAAACCTGGATAACAACAGTTTAGCCTGACTTTAATGGCATTAGCACATAACAGGCTTGTTTGTTGGGTTTGGCCTTCATTTGTTGGGAGTAATTCTCTGCAACCGCACACAAAAAAGAGATAAAGGAAGAGAGGGGTGTTAGACGGATGTCAATTGATGTTCTTGGGTCTCTGGTAGGACAATGAAATGAGTTAGGGTTACAGGGAGGTATCTTCAGGTCATCATTCTTGAAAAAGGGTCTTAGTTCTAACTTGGTGGCGGTGGCCCAAGAGTTAGCTTTTATCTACACATCTATCTATCTATCTACCTACCCAAAGTTCTTATGTCAGTCAAGGACAAGACTCCCAATCAGGCACTGTTAATTGCTGCCATGATGGTGGTTTATTTGTTTTGGAAGAAATTTACTGGAAGCAACAAATAGTCAACCAATGTGATAGACTCAGAAATTTTGCTTATTTTAACTAATATTCGCGCAGCGAAACTTAGCACAAGAAAGGTTTCAAAAATCTGTGCAGTGATGGTCTCAACATCAATGGTCGACAGCAGGAAATTAGGTCAAGTGGGACCAGCTTCTTATCAATGATTTAGTTTTGAATTTAACAAAACATGACATATTCATATTCAAAAGTGTCTTAAAAATTCAATTTTCTCCATTAATATTCCCTGTATCTATAATTTTTATGGAATAGTTAATTATAAGCCTTGACAAGCTAAATTAAATAATTAACATGTAATTCATTTCTTTTCAAAACAGACAGCAAGAAAACATAACAAAATGAAAGTTACATAATCTTTGTCAACTGATGATTATGTAACAGTGAGCAATTAATCTACATGCAGATCATGTTATTGTTTTTGTTATCACTATTATACATGTAATATCAACAATCTAGCATAGACTTAAATTTGGCAGCTTTCAGTGTTGTCTTCCTTTTTACTATTTAGCTGATTATCTATCAATTCTATTTATCCTCAATCCTATTTATTTGCTATCCTATCTATCTATCTATCTATCTATCTATCTATCTATCTATCTGTCTATGTGTCTATCTGTCTATCTGTCTAGTTTTGATCTATTTTATCTTTCTAATAGTTTCTATAGTTTCTAGTATAAATTTCTCCCTTTTTCTGTTTTTCCGTCTTTCAATTTCTTGAAACAGTAACATAACTGCCTTCATTCATAGAATATTAAATAAATGTAATGAAAGTTATGGTAAAACCATAAATCCTAAAAAAACTTTTTAAGTGCTGTGCGAATTTCATGGCTGTGCCATTTACATATTAACTAAGATACTGCACTGATTACAGTCGTATAAACATTATTGTCAGTAATAACATTGAGATATGCGTGATAGTCTTTGGTTAATGTTTTAATTTTTGCTTTTAAAAGAAGAAAATAATTTATTCAATAAAATAAAGATGATCCTTATACTTATCCTTTTATCGATGTGTTCACAGATGTAAATTCTTATCAATTTTTTAATTTCAAGCCCAATCAATTCAAATGCAATATATAAGATAGTTAAGCAATAACGTCCTTCTTTTCAAATTCATAGTTTTTTACAAAATTAGCTTAAATGCTGTTTCATTTTAAAAATACATGTACGATGTGCCCAAAATAGCTCTCTCCACATTTTCTCTAAGTACTTCACATTAACATTACAGATGAGATTTGACATTGAACTTGACTGTGCATGTACATTGCTTGTGTACATTGTACATTTCCAGGAAACAAGTATATTCGCATGAGCCGCATTTTAAGGAACTGATGCTCTTTGTAATAAATATTGGAGCTCAAATGTTGTCATAAAGCAATTAAATACTAGAATTTCCAGTTTTCACTAGGATAGGGCAGGAGAAATCTGGCGCAGTGAATTGTCTTATTTAATGACTCAAATAGGAAATCAACCAATTTATATCAAAAATAAGACAGAGAGGATTCAAATAGATAGATTAATATACATATATAGAAAAAAAATGGAGGGAAGAAAGACATTTGCAAAGAAAGAGATGGACACCGCAATAATTATTTACCTCACAGACAATAATGACAAGTACTAACATGGTAAGTATAGGATTCTTTACCCAACTTCGGTGACATGCAAAATGCTTTCAGTTGAGTCAGTTGAGGTGAAAAGAAACTGTCAGTGGAAAAAAACTTATCAACATAAAATAAAAAGAATATAGAAACTTTCCTCAAAATTCCCCTTTTTCTGTGTGAATCAGAATCATGCCAAATACCCTTCAGAAGTTTACTCCAAATGTCTATTGATTGCAAATCAGATATGCCATTCAACCCTATTGTTTTGAAAATGGCAAAGTTTAGTTCCAAAAGTTGTTTTTGTGATGTCTTTTTTCATCCTGAAGAAGCTCAATATTTCGCAAACTTTCAAAATGTTTTTAAATGTCACTTTTCTCTGTTCGAAGTGTTATGGGGAAAGCTTTCAATCTGTGGACTTTTTAAATTATAACTTAATGCATCTTGCAGCAGCAATGTAGGGCGGCCTAAGGCATGTTGGATATAAAAAGCAATCTCTTGTAATAATTCATAAGTAGAATGTTGATGAAACAGTCCCAGTTAGTTTAGCAAAAATTACACTATTTATAGCAGTTGCAAATGATGAATACGATTGGGGCATTATGTCCTGTATTTACATCTTTCTGCGATAGGAGGAAGACACAGCGACTGCCACAGCTCAGTAGAGAACTTCTGCTTTTTTAATTTTCTAAGTATATGAGACGGAACTATTCCTGGAGCAGAAATTTTATTTAACACAATAGTGTAGCTTTTGTAACGCTAAACATGAGGCTTCAAAGTTTTACACTTCTTGTACAAATATTGGTTAGGCTTCTGTTAATGGGCAAGTTATGAAAGTTATTTTTTCTTTCTTGGTGGTTTTTCTTAGATGTGTAAATTTCGATTTCATAAAAAAGTTCCCATCATGATATAATACCATTAATTCAGGCTTATGGAGGTGGTGTCCTATCTTCGCCATCATGATAATAATAATCACAATGTATGATAATACTGAATTGGAAAACCTATACATATATATAGCGATAAGACTTCAAAATTCATATTTGTTATTACCCAACTTTTGCAACAAAAAAGTAAAAAAGCCACAAAGACTTCCTAATCTATTCAAAATTCACATTCAGCGGAAATTTGGTCTGCCCTGGACACTGCACCTCTTATGTGCATCACAGATATCCAATGCATATTGTGATGCAATTCTATTTTTATCCGAAGACAAATCTCACAACACTCTCTATATACACCAATACGTATATACTTTCACCTTCTTCGTGCTGTACATTGTACGCAGTAATTGTCCTTATATTTTCTTGATATTGCACATTTTGTCGCATGTAGTTTGTCTCACAAAAAAAAAGCGAATTCTTTTTGGCATATATCAAGTCCTTTTCTATCTACTCATAACATATTTTTCTTTTGAAAAGGTTAAAAAATGGCACAAAGAGAATCATAGTATTGAGCTATATTGTGACCCTATATGTATAACTTGTTCACCATATTTTTACCCATCTAACTAAGGACCTTCATTCTTCAATGTCAGCACTTTTCAGAAACATATAATAACTGTTCAATGTCTGCAAGACTACCGCATTTAGAAGCAAAGAAAAGCTGCATGGACTCTATCGTGGCTGTTTCTGAACGCATTATCGTCTTGAATGACTTCCTGGCTGATAAAACTCCTGGTCCAATACTTTCTTGACCCTTCACACTAAATACTAACCTCTTACACAAAATCCTGACGCTTGTGGTGGAGGTCAATTGAATGCTGGGTGAGTCTGACCCTTTTGAATAGCCCAGCTTTCTTATACCAGCTCATTCATAGCAATAGGCCATTCTTTCTTCACATTATTTCACTCACAGGCTCACACAGTCCGTGCACCAGCAAATTCCATAGGTGACAATACGTTGCCCCTAACAGCTGACCAAGATTCCATAATACTCTCACAGGAAGTAGATTTCTCCACAGAATTTCCAGTTCGAGAGATCTTATATTCCATACATCCAATCAGTCGAGAGCAGCTACAGGACCAAGAACATTTCTGTGTTTATCAGTCCACCCCTGTTCGATCGTGCTCATTCATATTTAATCAAAGAGGGTATTCTAAATACTGGGAATTTTCTTTAAAAGTTCTGGTTCCTTGCCCAAGGCAGGTGCTGTAAAAAAATTAGTATTTGACCTTGCAGTAGAATGCTTATGAAGTTTTTATAATCTGAAAAAAAAATCAAAATCAAAAATTTAACAAACTAAATCAGAATTAGAATAGCCTGTATTTAATAAATTCTCTCCTGAACTTCAAAAACCTTTTATAATTGTAGTAGATAGCACAACTTTCAATTTATTTATCCGTATTTAATAGACATAGGTATACACCGCGTCTGACGAAATTACGCAAGTACATGTAGGTTATTCCCCACTATTAGACAAACTTTCGGGCCCAGCAGTGCATCCTTTTCACATAATCATTGGATTGGGCTAAAATATGTTCCATGTGACTTTCATCAAGTTTCGTTAAGGCAAAGTTGATTTATGCCACATATTCAAACAATTTGGTGTCTGACGAAAGTAAGTGGAATTACAGTACGAAAGTTTAATTTCCAAATAATTGTGCTCAAAACACTAGCATTACATCATTTAGCAACTATTCATATCAAAAAATTTTGCTTAATTGCGGTCACTGCAAAGCAATATGCATAAATTGCCTCCATTGGAATAACAGTGATTTTGCATATTTTTTTCAAATTTATGCTCCCCAAAACCTCAAAAATGGATCCAATCATTCGAAACATGCTTCAGTCACTTAATTCTGTCTATTTAGCTGATGAAAAGGAAACTGAAGTGACATCTCTCACTTTGAAATGGCTAGGAATCAAAAATATTTCCGCAACCGGCCATTAGAATTGCATTGTGTTTACGATGTGCAGTTCCTTATTCAACAGTTTACAAATATGCCAATGACTATTATATGCATCATAATTATATAATCAAGACTGTCAACTGACACATTGAAAACCGAGTTGCAGTGTCAACATAAACTCATATATAATATATATACAATGTGAATTTGAACTGCTTGTAAAATTCATAGTGATGTTTTAAAAAGGCTCCCTTGAAAATAAATTTTGCAAGCTACACCTGCCTAATTTATGCACAGCTTGCAGAAAACTTAAGGGTCTTCTAAAGACAAATCAACATTTTTATCAAATGATGACTTTGGAATTTACACACTCAAGGGTAGAGTTGTTGAGAGCAAGGTTGACATAAAATTACCAACTCAACAAAAAATCATGACACTGTGTTTACTTAATTATTGCACAAGGCTAAAAATGCCTCATACTGTCAATAGACTTACATAAGTGGTCTCAAATCAAACACTGATTTAAATTCATCATTGAATGCTCTTAGCACTCCCCTGGCTAAATAAGGAAATGGCAAAATGTTCTTACTTTTTTAAAGGAAATTGCAGGGCATTATTTGGGAGAGTCAGGTTTAAATAGTGGCATACTGTGCAGCACACGCACAACATTATGGTATAAGACAAATATTTGTTGAGTAACAATAAAATAATGAAAAATAAGTTCTATGTCATCCAAAACTACATATAATTATATTATGCAACAATTACATAGCATCCAAATTACATAGTTCTTTTATGGTCCGTTTAAAAAAAAATCTGACCGTGATAGACACTTTTTTCCAAATGATCTGAATAGCAAATCAATTGATAAGTTCAGCAGATTTGGTTTGTGACATTTTCTTCATATTAATTAAGTTGTAGTTAATGCAGTCCACTGTATAATGCCACGGCAATATCTTATCAAGTGTATGTTACTCAGGCTGTGCAAATACGAACTTAGGCCTACACCATGGTAATACAAGACTGCATACTTTACAAGCAACCAGAATAATTCCTAGACCCAGTTTTAGAAACCTTGTTTGATTAAATATTCATAACCATGATCACCCCGAACCAGACAGATAAATACAAGAATTTTCTTGGCTCTTAAGATCTTGACCAATCGGAGAGACGCAGATTATAAGACCTATCAAGAAACCGGAAATTCTGGAGAGAAATCTACTTCCTGTGAGAGCCTACCATATATGGAGAGCTTGGTTGGTTGCTAGGGGCAACGCATTGTCACCTATGGAATTTGCTGATGGACAATGTGAGGGAAAGAATGCGAAGAAAAGATTGGCCTATTGCTATGTATGGACTGGCAAAAGAAAGCTGGACTATTCAACAAGGTCAGACTGACCCAGCATTCAATCGACCCCAGGCACAACGCTCGACCCCAAGCACAAGGGTTCAGATAATGTGTAAGGGGTCAGGATTTAGTGTCAAGGGTCAAGAAAGTATTGGGCATGAATTTTATCAGCCAGAAAGTTGCATAGAAAAACATAATGGTGGCTGAATAGAACTTTCCTCAATCTATAGTACAGTGGTAGATGCAGAGATATTACGTTTTGCAATAAAAGGTCCATGAGGGCACCTAGATTTGACTGAAGAAAATTGATGGAATATTTACGTAGAAAAAGCAACATAAAATGTTACAAGATGTCATCATCAGCTACTTTATGGCAACAGCCAGGTAACACTAAGGCTTAATTCATTCCTGAAGTTTACTTTACTTCTTGTTTGATGTAAAAAGCAATAAAAACAAAAATTAGTGACATGTATACATTATATTGAGAGAACAGCGTGGGGAGAGCATACAGGGGGGGGGGACATATCTTGTCAGAAAGAGGATCCCAACTGCACACATGGTGAAGTGCAATAAAGAAGACTTGGAAAGAATAGAAAAAATTGTTGACATCTCAACACTGAACAAACTTGTTACTTGCAGACAACAGGGATAACTAGGAGTGATAAATGACGAAGAAGTCTCTAACTTTAATTTTTTTTGCTTTGACGACAAAGCTTGTGTCTCTAGGAATTTTACCTCTGATAGTTCTTTTGTTCTCTGTAAAACTTCTGTTAACTCACACTGCCATTTGCCCTATCAGTAAAGTTGCACCAGAGGGCAGATCAGTCCAGCTAAAGTGATTGTGGTGACATCTGGAGTCCCATTCCAGCCTTTATCACATCACTGCTCTGCACTGGAACTTCTGATCTAAAAAATCAATTACAGCCAATCTAAGTCAAGTGATTACTTTCACTAAATATATATGAGTGACTCATACCACTTTTCATATAATACACCGTTTGAGAAGTACAAATCATCAGTTAATTCAATCTAAACAATTGAAAAAATTACAGAAGTCAGTAAAAATTGCTGTACTTCAAATACAAACCACCAAAAGTCCACCATATATGTATAAGTTGTGTCGAAAAACAACAATTACGACATATTCCAGATAAAACATTGTTGCCAGAATGATTTTGTTGAGTAGCGAAGTATTTTAGTATTAGCTTTTTCCATGATTAATGATTAATTTTCGCTGTCAACTTCAAACCTCCTATCGAAAAAACTCTCGATTTAAATCCTCTTGTTTAACATTGGGTTGATCGTTCGAGCACCACTCAGTAAATATATTGACAGATTAAAAGCTACAGTGAAACTTTACCTTGAAATTGCAATTCAAATAAAGCATCCCATTGAATTCTCTATTGATTTATTGATAAAATTAAACTTTAATGAAGAGATTTATTTGTGACATGAATCAACAGGTATGTGGGTGAGAATTACTGAATTATTAGGGAATATAAAATGGTGTTGGGTAAATTTAGGTTTGAAAGCAATTAAATTGTCGGTATCTTTTCCAAAACTAGATTTATACAGGAGCATCCGGGTGAAGAAGATCCAACACATACATCTAACACAGTGAAAGGAAGAAAATTGAAATGTCAAACAATCTCGCAAAACCGTATCAATTTAAACGAGGCATTATTATGACAGTTGCTGTGGTCTAGTGGATAAGGTGCTTTCCGGCTAACGAACACTTGCATGTTCGAATCCCAGCAATGGCATGGGGAAGTGAGCAGACCTTCAATAACTCTTTGCCCGACTCCACCCAGGTGCAAATGGTTACTCAGTGACTTAGCATTGTGGCTGCCAAGCCGTATATCCCCATGGAGTTGAGAAAGATTCATGCTTGGACTGGTCTGCTGAGGATACAATCTGTACATGTGCAAGGGGGGAGGGTTGGTAAGGGGGGAGGGTTGGTCTGGTGGTAGCGTGCTGGACTGCCAATCGCTGGGTCCAGGTTTCGAATCCAGCTCTTGCCAGGTCACCTGGGCCTATGTCGGACAGCTGTTTCAATCATCCTTCACCTCATTGCTGTGTCCATTAGCCTACCAAGTGCATACATACAGGAAGTTAAGCCCCGAACATCTATCCATCTGTACATGTGCATTGTAAAGCCTCTTGAGACTCTCTATGAAGTGGAGTCTAAAAGGACCAAAATTTACATTTACAGTATATAATTCATGACACATCGACTGTTCCGTTTCCCAATAATTTATGGAACAGCTCTATTATTGTTACCAATGACAACATGGACTTCCTTAATCATGATTGTGAAGTGGTATGTTTTTTGTCCGAAGCAGTTAAAGCATAAATTAATCTTTAAATACCAAGGTCACTGACTTGCCAAGCTTAAAAACTTAGGGGAGAGCGGGGCACGTTGGACCTCAGGGCACGTTGGACCATTGCCAATATTTTTTTTATAAAACAAATCCCCGATGAAGAGACCTTAAGTGGTATTCCTTTTATCCAAAAAATTTCATGAGCATTGAAGAAAAGTGTGCATTCCATTTCAGGTTTCTTGATTTTCGGCATAAAAAGTGTCTTTTTCCAAGTCTTGATGGCTAGTTTACCCTTCTTAAAATATGGGGGATCTTGTCAGACAAGTCTCATAAATTGAAACTATCACCACTTTAGTAAAGTTTGATATAAGTTTCCCAGAGTTCACATTCAACCTTGTCAGCGAGACATGCACATCTTCACAAGATGTTGGGAAGGGGCACGTTGGACCAGCATGGCCGGGGCATGTTGGACCATTATAAACTGGATTGACTGACAAAAAATGATCGGCAAAATGTCAGCTGTGTAATTTTTTACATTAACAGAGCACCTAAGTCATTCCTGTACAATATGAGGGTAAAATCTATTCAGTTGGCCAATCTGCCAGCCCTTCTAGCTGAAAAAAGACTTATTAAAATTATCTGGGTAAATTTCCGATATAATCATTCTGCAATGACACAAAAGTGTGTGTTGTGATCTGTGCGAATAAAATGTGGTGTTTGCTCACTTTCTTCTACTTTCCTAGACTTTTATTCCGTGGTCCAACGTGTCCCACATGGCGGTCCAACGTGGCGGTCCAACGTGCACCAGGTCAAGTGCATGTTGGACCATAAACAAAAATTTTTCAAACTTAAAATTTCTCAACAACTCTAGAAGTTAGGTCAACTTGGTTTGGCATAAGGGTAGTGTAGATGTTTAGAAGTCAGTCAGTAAACGATTTTTCAAATATTTAGAGAAGTTTTTATTTGATTGATAGCCAAAAAATAAAAAAGTAGACCAACGTGCCCCACTCTCCCCTAATTCGTACGTCTTGCAAAAGCTCACTTGAAATAGTTTGGAGATCAGCGACTCTGGATCTGGATAGTATTCAGCATCGTCAAGGTTGATATTCCGCTGAAGTCTGGTGGTGTGTGCGTGGTGACTGATCCAGGGTCCTTAGGGGGCCTGCTTCCCTCGGCCCCAGACGTGTCAGATGAAAATTAGAATTCGGCCCCAGACGTGTCAGATGAAAATTAGAATTCGGCCCCAGACGTGTCAGATGAAAATTAGAATTCGGCCCCAGACGTGTCAGATGAAAATTAGAATTCGGCCCCAGACATGTCAGATGAAAATTAGAATTCGGCCCCAGACCTGTCAGATGAAAATTAGAATTCGGCCCCAGACCTGTCAGATGAAAATTAGAATTCGGCCCCAGACCTGTCAGATGAAAATTAGAATTCGGCCCCAGACCTGTCAGATGAAAATTAGAATTCGGCCCCAGACGTGTCAGATGAAAATTAGAATTCGGCCCCAGACGTGTCAGATGAAAATTAGAATTCGGCCCCAGACGTGTCAGATGAAAATTAGAATTCGGCCCCAGACATGTCAGATGAAAATTAGAATTCGGCCCCAGACCTGTCAGATGAAAATTAGAATTCGGCCCCAGACCTGTCAGATGAAAATTAGAATTCGGCCCCAGACCTGTCAGATGAAAATTAGAATTCGGCCCCAGACCTGTCAGATGAAAATTAGAATTCGGCCCCCGACGTGTCAGATGAAAATTAGAATTCGGCCCCAGACGTGTCAGATGAAAATTAGAATTCGGCCCCAGACATGTCAGATGAAAATTAGAATTCGGCCCCAGACCTGTCAGATGAAAATTAGAATTCGGCCCCAGACCTGTCAGATGAAAATTAGAATTCGGCCCCCGACGTGTCAGATGAAAATTAGAATTCGGCCCCAGACCTGTCAGATGAAAATTAGAATTCGGCCCCCGACGTGTCAGATGAAAATTAGAATTCGGCCCCAGACGTGTCAGATGAAAATTAGAATTCGAAAGAAAAACACAACAACGCGATTCCGCGAATGCAGAAAACAGTGTAAGAGATTTGAATGCGACATTTTGACCGGGCAAGTTAAATTTGGACACAAACGCTCTGCGACCTTAAATAATGTTTTTAAAACCATTACATCACAAGCATATCATTACCATAGCATCTAATTGATTGCAATATATGCAAATTCATTAAAAGCTTCCATAAAAAGTAACATGAACTTGTAATCATTCAGCTCCTGAGTGAAACATCAGTAGTATTGATTGTTACTCATCAAAATCACATGTTAAATGGCATCTCATGCATTTCAAACACACTGACCAGAACCGATTTTTAAAATAAACTGCAACGCCACGCGCATAGCATGGAACGATCAATGATCGGCGAAAAAAGAGAGATCTGTTTCCGTTGAAAAAGGACTGCAAATGAACTTGTAACACTTGGTGATGATCTGTTGATTAGGAGATTACCTGGTAAGTGCAGTAATGGCATTTTCAAGATGTATCAAAATATTTGTATCATATATTTTATAGATTATTTTATATAATATTATTTTATTGTTTATTGCATTATTTGTTCCTAATTGTAAAATTTATTTTATGACCACTACCTCAAAAATGCAAGCTGATTGTAGTTAGAATAATTTGGCGATTGTTTAAATTGGGATCTTTCGTTTCATGTGCCTCCAGTCAAGACCGATAGAAGATCAAGTTAGCAAACTGGTCGTGAGGATTACATGTATTTTACATTTTACATATTAGCGTATATGTTTCATATCAATTTTTTTCCAGGTTGCTTGCTTCCATGAGCAAAATGACAGCTGCCTCCTTTTTATGGGTTATCATGTTGACTGCAACTGTAGCAAGAGCTTACGATATCAAAGGAAACTTCACAGAAATTCCTGATCTTACTGGAGTCACAGACGACAACTTGGTTATAAGAAGTACAAAGATCTCCACTTTGAAAAATGATGATTTTGCCCAAGTTCCTCATTTGATATCTCTGAAGATGTGGACCAACCCACTGTATACTGTGGAAAAATATGCGTTGCGAGGTTTGACGAAATTAGAGAAAATCGACATGGGATATAACACTCTTGTCGAGATACCAAATATAAGCCCAGCATGCACATCTTTGGAAAGTTTACTCCTGACCAAAAATTACATCACTGCAATTGACCCTTCAAAATTATCCGGATGCGACAAGATCACAGTTTTGAAGTTGAATAAAAATCAGATTGCAGAAATATCTGACATATCCTCATACATGAAAGGAAGCCTTCTGAAAGAATTAGACCTATCGGATAACAAGATCGTTGAAATCAGGAACGATGCCTTCAGAAATTTAGATGCTTTGGAAATCTTGGATCTGGAGAAGAATGAAATAGCGACGGTTGGCAGTTTCTATCTGGCTTCGGTCAAAATGTTTAGTCTCAAGAACAACGTAATAGCATCCATACCAAACGACATCTTCAAGAAATCAGTCATGGTCTCTTTAGATCTGTCTGAAAATCGAGAAATGACGACATTGCCAGATTTCTGCTACATAAGAACCACTTTGAAGAAATTGTATTTATCAAAGATGAACATCCAAAGCATCCCAAGTGGACTAACCTCCAATATGACAGCACTCCAGGAACTGAGTCTCAACTCAAACAAATTGAAATCTTTCGGCAACGTATCGGCAGAACATCTACAATCGTTGAACTTGGAATCGAATCAGATATCAGTCATTACTGGGACTGACATACCAGGATGGAAATCACTGAAGACCTTAAACTTAAAAAATAATCAGCTCACTCAAATCCCAATGTTCCCAAACGAGATGCCAGAATTGCGAACGCTGAAAATTTCTGACAACGACATCACTCAGTTTAACCCAGAATCGTTCACTTATACTCCTCAAATTGAGAACATCGATCTATCCAATAACAAACTAGAAGGATTTCCAAATGTTTCCAGCTTGCCAAATTTGAAAACTTTACAAGTAGGAAACAACGGATTGAGGTTGTTTTCAGCCGAAAATGTCGCTGGACTCACGGACTGCACTGTGCTACATCTCGAGCAAAATCTTTTGACAGTGTTTCCTAATGTGAGTCTAATCAAAAACATATTGCTGGAATTATATGTAAACAACAATCCTATCACAGAGTTGGATCCAAACATGTTGACAGGTGGGATCCAATCGAACGTATCTTTGGAAATACTTGATGCAAGTTCAACTAACGTCAGCAGAATATCTGATGACTTTCTGAACGCTGTCAAAAGTCTAAAGCAACTGACTGTCACAAGCGCAAACCTGAAAGTGATGCCAAACTTGTCTATCCTCAAGAAAACTTTGAAAATTGCTTCACTGGGCAACAATAACATTCTTACTGTTCCACAATCAACTCTGCAAGGAATGGTAACCATGGAAACACTTTTCTTAAGTAACAACGAACTCAAATCATTCCCTTTTGATGTTCTTAAGTCGATGACATCTCTGAAAACCATAGATTTGGGTGGAAATGCCTTGACGACAATCCCAGTATTTGACGGCTACAATCCGGGACTATCGTTCAATCTGAAATTCGCATCCAACCCACTCGCTTGCGATCGTAACTTGTGTTGGGTGAAAGAAAAAGTAAGCAAAATAAACATCAACCTGTCAGATGAGCCCTGTTCTTCACCAAGTCAATTAACCAACCAGAAATGGACTTCTATAACTTCATCCGACCTCCAGTGTGACACAGGTGGGTTTTGACATGTTGATGCATATGATACAGTACAAATTTCTAGAAGTGGTTTGTCTTTTTAAAATCTGGCCTTAACTGTTTAACCATAGCCATATGAAGCTAAACACAGCTAAACATATCCCTAGCTATCCATAGCTATCCTCAATCCCTCTTGTGTAAACAAGAGGTAAACACATTACAGTGTATACAAATGAATGGATGGATACGACAAGCTATGAAGGTACGAGAAGCTCAGTTGAGCCACATTCACAAATTTGTACTGTATTTTGATGCCTTTGTGAGCAGTGCCCCATGCTCCTGCGCCAAATATGTACCAATAAAGATTTACACGTAGGCCTAGGCCTAATCTACTGGTAAAATACTTTTAAAGCGTTTATCGATAGTTTCGAAATTGATTGTTGAGTGGTTCTAATTGTCCTTGGCTCTCCATGATTATTTGGGGCAGCCATTTTGGCATCACCATAGCAACCACAAAACATCTCCACACCCATCATTTTGAAATATAATGCTAACAAAATTATTTCAGCAGGTTATTTGACAATGACAATCACATGCCAACTCTGGCATTTTATGATGTACAGAGGTCCCTGCGTTATAAGACCACCCCTTCTGCGGTCATGGAGCGGTCTCTTGTGGGGGTGCGGTCTCTCGTTGGGGTGCAAAATGCACTAAAAATACTACTTAGTGCGGGAGGAAGGCGGTCACATAAGGCAAGGCGGTCTTACAACAGGGGGTCTTATAACGCAGGGACCACTGTAGATCACAATTTTCACTTTCTCTTTACCTGTAGCTCCAGAGATAACCACCAACACATTCTATCCGAAATTGGACAACGGCTCCACCTTGTGGACAAGAACCACCAACGCTACAACATCCGAATCACACATCATCCAGAGGGCCAGGAGTCGAAGTGATTGTGCCCGACAGTGCATGTCAAAACTGCAGTCCTGGAAACTCACAGGATGTTCTGGTTTCAGATACACTGCGGGTTCGATAGATAACAATTGTGTGTTGTACATTTAGTCACACTAGCATGATACCCGTGAAATGGGCGGTAGGGGAGGGGCAAAATATTAAATATAAATTTTGAACATGAAACCCAGCCTAAAACCTTGTAGTGGGTGAAAAAAGGTTGCATGCAAGTTTTTGTGGATGGGCACCCTATACTTTTGCTGTGAAGGACGGACGGGTCCATGAATTAATAGTAGGATGCTAACAATCCTCCATGTAAATAAAGGAATTATCCATTAAGAGGAAAATTGCCACCATTTTTGCTAGACACCGTAAACACTTAAAGTGACATGACTTGTATGGAAATTCAGATGTACTTTATTTCAACCATCACCAAAACAACATATCTATAAATACATCAACTTAAATGTAGACCATCAACAAAGAGTAGTTTGAGTAAATTGATTATTTACAACACAAATACTTAACATTTTATACGAACCATGCTAACAAATTTTTCCCATTCCACTTGTATGACAACATGCATATCAATATCAAAGAAAGTAACATAGTGTTAACAAAAAATAATATATATCACTAACAGGCAACATGGCTCTTACCTTGTAAGGTCTTCACAAAAACAGTAAAACAGTGGCTTGACATAGCCTAGGCATCGAAAAATGATATTCGATATCATAATATTGATTGTAATTTCGAAAACATAAATCGGTCAATTCATTCCAGTTACCAGAGATATCACATTTGTTTAATATTACCATTCTATTTGAATTGGTATCCATAGATTATCATGCTAATTTTAAGTGTATCTAATGCAATTTTGTGCTATTTGTCCTTGCATTCGGTCGAATCTTCCAGATCTATACTGACCATCTTGGCAGTTGCAAGTGTCGGTTTCTTGCCGTCGTCTGCTTTTGGAGTACCCGTTCCTTTGGCAGCTCCATCTCCTTCCTTTGTTCCTTCTTCTTCTTCTTCTTCTTCTTCTTCTTCTTCTACCCCGGTCGGATCTTGTTGACTTCTCGTGCTGTCAATGAATGTTGGGTTCATCTTCCTGCCTATGAACAAGGTGAAATAATTATCATTTGGTGGTGAAAAAAAAAACCAAACCAATAAACATGAGCGTCTTAGGAACTGCGTCAGCCATTCTCTAAATTGCCAATCTCCAAATATCTTAAATACTCAAAAAGACTTGATTTAGATATTGGCAAAGAAAACACCATGCCCATCTCTGCAATTATCGCTCATAGGCTTATGTCTTTTTGGGCCACTTACAACCTTAACAAATAGTTAAATCGTGCCCGATCCTGCAATTATCGCCCACATGAAATGCGGAACACGGTTGTGGGATGCGGGATCGCGGAATTTCCTTTTTTCATTATTTTTTTTTCTGAAATAACTGAGCCAGGATGGATTTTTCACTTGAAGGACTTCTAGTAATGACAGAAGCGTAATTTTTGAACCAAAAGATGCGTCTTGGAGAGACTTGTTCGATCAGCCAGATTATATGTTCATAGCTTGAAAAATGTCCAAATATTCGTTAAAAGTAAAATTAAAAATAAATAATCTGTGCAATTTTGATAAAATTTTCTTACTTGGAGTTGGAAGCAAGAACATTACCAGTCAGTAACTGGCCTACTGCTGTTTCATACAGGGTACTTTTTCACCTGGCTGTAATTATGGAGCCATCTATAAATTAAGATTCATAGATTAGAATTTGATTATACGTGGGCCTAAAAATAATTTATTAAGTGAAAAAAAGAAATTATAGAAAATGTACCAGTCAAGTCCACAATGGAGTATCTGGAGCTGTCTATTTGGACAACAGGCCTAGAGATTAGAATTTGATTATAGGCCAATATATATTTTGGCCTATGAATAATTTATTAGGTAAAAATAAAATAATTCTAGAAAATGTTCCAGTCAAGCTGCTGCAATATAACTGACCTCTAAAATAGCTCCTCCCAATGGCTACTCCACTGATGGAGTTCAGATAGATTTGACTCGCCATGAATGAGACTTCAATGAGTAAACTTAAACATCAGATTATTAGTCTTCATTGCAAGTATTTTTAAAATTGTGGATCTATGAAAATAAAGTGAAAATTATAAGGTTTTGGGTAGTGAGAAAAAATTCTAAGCCAGCTACGGCGATGAAACTGACATCTTCAAATAGCTCTTTTAAAGCCGAATTTAATGGTAAAAAAATCAAGTCTGTATCTTTACTAGAAGTCGCGCAAATCGCAAAAAGCCGAATCCCGAATTTGCGGGATTTCCGCTGCTGTGTCCCGCATATTAATATCAAAAGTGGGCGATAATTGCAGGAATGGGCACGGTTTAACTATTTGTTAATGTTCTAAGCGGCCCGAAAAGATATTTAGAGATGGGCAAATTTTGCCAATAGGAACAATAGTGTGCCAATAGTTAGAATAGCTTATTGCTCCTTTGGGCAAAGTATGTCAATAGTTAGAATAGTGTGCCAATAGTTAGAATAGCAAATTGATCCTTTGGGAAAAGTTGTAAGGTTTTTCCCAAAGGAGAAATAGATTGCCAATAGGTACAATAATTTGCCAAAAGGAGAAATAGTCATGCCTGATTTTAAAATTGGGCACGATTTAGAGATTGTCTGCAGCAGGAACTGTTGGTTATTATATTTATTCGTACTCATGGTACACATACAATAGTGATACAATTTTAGCTTCGTCAGATGGTACTAGGGCACCACACCGGTTCGATAAATACTGGCCGTACCGGTACAGTCTAGCGGGTTCCTGAACCGGTTTTCAAAGCAGCACTTTTGGTTCGGTTCAATAATGCCATATCCAACTTAAAAAGTCGTTTTATTGCCGAGATTTGACAGAAAATGGGCCCGAGTAGCTATTGCTACTCCAACCAGTTCTAGTTAAAATTTTGCCAGATTCTGGCTAGATTTCGTCATCATTATCAACGTACTTGTGATCATGTGACGTCTCAGTTCTACAACTATCCAGGAATGGATGATTTGGGCTTTACATCCTGTATTTATGTGCTTGGGAGGCAAATTAGGACAGGAGAAGGACATGGCAATGAGGCCAAGGATGATTGAAACTGCTGTTAGGCGAAAGTGAATCGGCAAGAGAGGGAATCAAAACTGGGACCCAGTGACTGACAGCCCTGCACACTACTACTGAGCCAATCCCCCCCCCCCAACTGAAGATGAAAAAACTTTCAATTAAATTAATCATAGGCGTATTTCGCAGGGGGTCGGGGGGGGGCTGCAAATGGCTCATCAGGGCAAATCCTGACCCAATATCAGGGCAGATCCACTGCCCTGGTAACATTCGCGCCATGTTAAAATTTCAGGGCAAAATAGTCACAGCCCCCCCCCCCCGCGAGACTGCCGTCCCGTACGCCTATGTGCTTAATCAAAATTGATTTCAGCTAGACCTTCTGAAGGGACTACTTTATCAAATCTCTGAATTTGCACTTGTTATATGTACTTTGACAATTACCTGTTGGCGGTAATCCGATAACAACATTGTCAGCTTTTGCTCTTTTCTTCGCTTTTTTCGCATCTTTCTTCTTTTCCTTCTCCGTTTTCTCCTCACCTTCTTCATTTTCTTCTTCTTTGTTCTTTTCCTTCTCTGCTTTGTTCTTTCCTTTCTCCTCCTTCTTTCTTTCTCGGTCATCTTTTACCTGTCGGAGTTTCATTGAAATATGGCGAGCGAGACTATAGACGACATTATTGCGATAGGGTGAACTCCACGCTGATTTGGGAGTGTCGGGCGGACATGGACTCTCTTCATCACCTGCTGGAGAAAACAAGATGTGTTTACACACTTGGTAAGCTAATTTGGACAGGAGGAAGACACAGCAATGAGGTGAATGATGCTTGAAACGGCCATCCATCATAGGTCCAGGTGACTCAGCAAGAGCAATAGAAAACGGGATAATGATAAGACTGAGAGACACTAGTAAGCCAGACATAGTCTTCTTTAGCTTCTTTGATCTTCTAGAGAAATTTTTCTGAAGTCGGGCGAATTACAACAATTTTTTGTAATCTAAAAAAAAAAAGAAAAGAAAAACTCCTTGTTTTGCAAAGCAGGAAATCGGGTGGGTTGGTCAATCTGATGCTCAATCCGAGGAGCTAAAAATTAATTTTCAGCCTTATTGACCAATTATCATAACCAGCGGCTGCAAAAATGGCAAACCAGCTTAGCATTTTGCATAGCAGTATATGTAGGGTTCGATTTGATAACGCTACATATACTGGACATGCTAATTTTCACCTAATTTGCGTTTACCAAATTAAATAGAATCAAAATATTACGCATATTACCAACACCATGCTGAAGAGACGGATGGATAGATGGATGGACGAATGATTGGGGCTTTATGTCCAGTATGTATGCACTTGGTATGCTGATATGTATAGGAGGAGAACATGGCAATGAGGCAAAGGATGATTGAAACAGCCATCCAACATAGGCCAAGATGACCTTGAAAGAGCTGGATTCTAACAAGGGACCCAGCGATTGGCAGCCTAGCATGCTACCACGAGACCATGCTATTCCCACCCCCCCCAATTAGTGTTGACCAAATTAACTGAAGAATCCTAATATTATGTGAATTACAAGCATCAAGTAGGCCTACTGAAAATACTGTAAGTGAAATCTCAAAGTACCTTCAGAAGTGGGGCTTTTGGCGTTCTCAGCATCGACACAATCCACGTTGTTATTTTCTTCCGAACTGTCCGATTTGAACCGAGAAACGTAAGTAATGTCGTGCTGTGGGGCAATGGAGTCCATCTGTAATTTTTCCTCAAGAAGGCATTTCCAAGGAGCGCAAACTATGAAAGCACCGCTGACTAAAACGAGGCCCATGGCGACCACGGAACAGTAGAACGAGAAGCCGTAGCAACCGAGTCTCTCTTCATCTATCCAAGATGACCAGCCAAGTAGGCAGCAAAGTCCTGCAAAGGAAAAAACACTGTTGGTGAATACCTCCTCAAATAATAGTAGACCTTTTAGGAAGAGCTTAGACGGGAAAAATTCAAATATTCTTTTAAAATAGTGATCTTGGTAATAATTCAGTAAAACGTGAAATTATGCGAGGATATTAAATTTTAGTCTAGGCCTAGAATAAAATCAAGAAGTGAATGTAAGAATTCAATAAATGGTGCCCTTCAAATGAATAAAGAAACACCAATGCCACCAAATAGCAGTTACTTCACTTTGTAAAGCCTTGCTGCTCTGCAGATGACAAGAGATAAATGTCTTTTTGGAAAATATAACTAAACAAAAAAAAAAGGTATTGCTCATCAGTAAAATTACATTATAAAATGTAAATGAACATACAAAATGTCGATTGAGAGAAGAGTACAGCAGCAACAAATTTCAGACCTATACCGTTAAAAATAGCCAGGTGAAGATTGTAAGGAAAACTATTTCCCTCGGCATTCAGCCTCGTGAAAGATTTCTTCGATTACACAACCATGAGGAGGTATATTTGACTAATGCTGTAAAAATCAGTCAATATCTGTGTAATAATAGCAATGCTAGAACCCACTAGGTGCGCTGTCGTCGTTTTTCTCTCAGCCTGCCCAAAAGTTGATCCTACAATCTTGGAAAAACTGAAGTCAAATCACGGCTGTTTTTTCACAGGAAAACCTCATAATTTGTCCAGGAAAGGTATGGAATGGATAGCTGAGGTTGTTAGGCCGTGGTATAGCACACCTTAATCACGGTAGACATTTATTTTGTTTGTTAAAGATCGATTTGAATATTTCGTTTTACCTATTTTGGCCCAAAACCGCTCTATACCACCTTCATTGTAGCACATGGACTTAGAGAATATTCTTGGGAACATTTTGCCGTGGCCTAACAGTTAGAGTGCTTGCGCTTTAATCCAGTTAGGCTCTCAGAGCGTGGGTTCGACTCCCACTCTCGGCACTTCACTAACTGAGATGTCCGAGCCCATGGGACGTTAAATGGAGGTGGGTTGTATCCAGTGTTCTATACTGGGGCAACTGAAAGACACTGCACATCCCTGAACTAATAGGGTATGTGGCAGACTCCCAGCCTTACCATCACTCATCCATCATACGGCGGTCGCCATGCTTGTAGAGGGCACTGACCCTCTAGAGCATTAAGAAGATCTGAGCATAGAGGACCTAAATAGAGGACCTGCGTTCAGTAAATACTTGATACTTGATACTTGATACTTAGTTTGTGAAGATAG
The DNA here is from genome assembly GCA_026936325.1 of Platynereis dumerilii. Taxonomy (NCBI): domain Eukaryota; kingdom Metazoa; phylum Annelida; class Polychaeta; order Phyllodocida; family Nereididae; genus Platynereis; species Platynereis dumerilii. Next base: position 614,189 of record JAPTHN010000046.1, on the reverse strand, counting down.
GTGGTGGTAGAGAGGAGAAAATCCACTTGTAGTGAGTGAACGTTGGTGCATCTTGCCATTGGATCAATGCATTTACACACCCCCGACCCTCCATAATAAATATGCCACTGACCTTGCAGGATACTAAATCATTGAAAATGGGACACTCAAGGGTCTAAACATGCTAAATGGGTTTAAGTATCATGATTGGATGCTTTTGAAAGTGAATCGTAATTCTTTCTGTGAATTTTGTCAATATTCAACCTCAATTTCTGAACTTTAAAATTTTATATTTTGAGTTATATTAACATTATAGACTAAAAAACGACTGGGTTTGATTGCAAACTACTAGGAGAATATTACTATACCTTTATTTCAGTAATATATCTCATATTAAGGCAGTACAGAGCTGGATCACTTTTTGTCCATTTTTGGCCAAATTGGGACTCTAGCTTTTTGGTAGAGATCCCCATATGGAGACAAACCTGCACAAGAAAGGTCGCTTTTGCCACATGTTTTGTCAATGAGGGACCTGAAGGAAGATATCTACGCAGAGAAAAATTAATTTATAATGTTTATTCAAAAAGTGCTATCATTGCTAGTAATAAGTATTAATAACATGTTAATACCTGTCAATACAGCAGCTGATCCCATAATGGTCACTCCACATTTTGACCTCGGATGCATAATCACATAAAATGCCAGACATAGCGCGATGAGACAGGAGGCAGCAGCAGTTATGATGGAAGCTCGGACCACAACAATCGGCACTGAAGAAAAGGGAGAAAAATGTTTGCGGTATAAATTATTGGAAAAATGTATCGCAAATTTTGAAGTGTGGTTACCTGAGAAAACGTACATGTTGCAAAAATTTTTTTTGACTTTGATACTGTCTTTTTGGGTCAGAAGTCACCTCAAATCAAATATTTTTCAAGAGCTATATTTCAAATCTAGATTTGGGATACAAGAACCAGGAGTTTGCTCTCGCGTTTCTAAATCATAATAGAGCCAGTATAACATCTAAACGTATTTTTCCATTTTCATGCAGTGAGTGAGTTGATGTTTTATCCAACTTCATTCAGAGGCTAGCACACTTTTAGCTTCTGCAATAATGCAATTGCTCATTCATACTCCAAAAATCGATCTCTTACCAAACTAATGTGAAGATTACATTTGTCAATAGTCAAGACTAAAACTGATGAATGCATAGATTAATCAGAGAAATTAAACTGTAATATGACAACTAAAAAATGTACTTACCAAACATATCGATCGCAAATCTTTCGCACGTGCGATTAACGTTGTAACACAGCTCCCATAATCCGTAGTCGATAAATTCCGTAGTTATCCAACAATTTGTGATAAGGGATATCAGAATTAAACTCAATGCAGCAATGAAGATGACGACATTGGAAATTCTCCATGTAAGATGCAGGCAACCCATGTTTGTGTACAAAAATAGAAGTTTACTTGACCTCCTCCAAATCACGTTAAAAACTCGAATTTTCTTCCAATCAAGTTACAATCAAGTTATACAAACTTGACTGGACTTCTCCTCAAATCAAGTTATGGTGACTTGACTTCTCCTCAAGTCAAGTTATGGTGCCTTGACCTCTCCTCAAATCAAGTTATGGTAACTTGACTTGTCCTCAAGTCAAGTGTCTCCCCAAATCAAGTTATGATGACATATCCTCTCCTCAAATAAAGTTATGACATAAAGAAGAGAGCAGGGAAAATGCAGAAAACGCCTCCTTCTTCCACTTCAACTATCATCCAAATGAATTAAGTTCTCACTTAAGGCATAAACAACAAACAATCACCCTGAATGGTTGTTTGTAGCAGCTTTAAACAACAGTTTTAAGATTTTAATATTGTCTAACAATATTGTAATTAATGAGATTACTTGGTTTTTCTCACTGTTGTCTTTCAAAGTGTGTTTTCACTGATGATTGCCTCATTGAATGTAATATTGACTTTGAATTTGCCAAAAAGCGGAGAAAGAAATTTTAAATCACCAAACATTATTAGTAAAATTACAAGAGAATGTTTTTAGAACTGTGACATTTGAGATTTTAAGTAGCAGAATTGGGTACATGTATGCATATCTTATTATTATTTATTATACCTCCACCATGAAAGCTGAGCTGTCATTGGCTGAGAGCTGGTCACATGTCAGTCATTATTTTAGTATATTGACCAGGACTATTGCCCTCCAAATTTTTTTTTTTGTGCAAAATATATTTAAAAAAAAATTTTTTCAAACTTTTTTTTTTCCGTAATTAAAAAAAAAAATTTTCCAAAATTCATTTTTCTTCCGAAATCAAAAAAAAAAAATTTTTTTTTGAAAATATTTTTTTTTCAATATTGTTTCCACAATTTTTCCCTGCAGTAGTGCAGGAAAAATAAATTCAAATGAGTGCATTAATAAAGACTATAATAAAGTAATTGCCCTGCATTAGTCCACAAAACAAAAAAACCTCATCAAAACGAGTAATAGTGCAATGTTTGTGTCTGCTTATCTATTCGGTATAATAAAACAAATATAGACTGACTATCTCGGGCATTAGTCAAATCTATTTCCCTCTCGTGTGTGTAAGGAAAACTATTTCCCTCGGCCTTCGGCCTAGTGAAATAGTTTTCACTTACACACCCTCGAGGGAAATAGATTTGACTAATGCCCTCGAAATCAGTCCATATTTGTATAATAATCTTAATAATATATATATTTGCATTTTATAGTTGAAACTTTGTCATCGCCCCTTTGCCATCACATTTCTCAAATAATTTTGATTGGACATATATATAAACAGGGTTTTCCTTCCCCCTCAAACTGAGTTAAAGGTATATTCGTCTCACTCTTCCAAAACTCTTGGTTTGAGAATGCACTAAGGACAATAATTTATAAGGTTGTTTTAAGTAATGTTTTCTTTTAAAGCATACAAATACTTATATGCCTTTCATGCCCATTTTTTAAGAGGAAAGGACAGGTCTATGCCCTGAGCTTCCAATCGCTATGAACTGAGCTATCCTCCATCCCGGAGACTGCATAAAAACAGATCCTATTTCTGCACACCTTGTCTTATCAGCGTGTTGATTAAATATATAACTTTATATGCAACAATGTTTTGACAAAATATATTGAATTTACTTAGGCCAGACAAATCTATTTTCTCGATGGCATTGAAAGATTTCCTCTGATAGTTATGTCAAATATAATTACAACGAAAATTGCAATTTCTTTGTTTACTTAAAACGTTTCTGCTTTTATATTGCATAAGAGGCTTGCGAATGTCTCCCTTTTGCAACAGGAAAAGTCCACTTTTATGTTTATGTGGTCAATCTTACAAAAACAGCACATGAATTTACCTGCAATTTAGTAGCATGTTTTCAAATACTACCACACGGTTTTATTTATGAACCATGGTCTGATGGTCTGTATTATATTTCTTTGTCCATAGCAGTCAATAAATGGAATAGAATTGAATTGAGCGCAGCTTTTTTCCCCCGCTAAAATGACACATTCATACGTAAGTCAAAATACTGAACGCAGGCTTCGGAGGAAGCTTCTCCGTTCAGATCAATAGAATGAAGATGATCCTAAAGACCCTATAGATGTGGATTGAGTTGATCAATGGACAAACTTGACTTGGGAATCAATGAACTTAACTTGAGTATCAATGCACTTGACTGGAGTATCATTGACATGACTTGAGTATCAATGACTCGACTTGAGTATCAACGAACCTGACTTGAGTACATGGACAAGGTATTTTTGACTAACTTGTACTCGAATAATGGATGAACTAGCAGTGAAGGGCGCATGTTAATTTTATCACAGCGCCGTCGTGTTATGTTGCGAGCTATGCATTCCGCGTCACGATATCCTGATAGACCCCCCACCATAATTTTCTGGATCCCCCCCTGTGAACTAGATATAAATCTATACAAAAATTAACTTGGTTTGGCCTTATGCAAAGAGAGCACAATAACTCCCACATGTCTGGTTCTCAGCTCCCTTCAGGTCTTATATATTTTCAATTCCCTGAATAACTTTCATTTTGATTTGGTTGAGCAGATAAACAGGACACCATGAAAACAGCAATATGTCTGTGTGTTCTGTTGTCTGTGTTTTCTCTTTGCCATGGACAGAATTATATGGTTGGAGTAGGCATTGGTGATGTCACTGGACCAGCTGCAGGCATTAATATGGTAAGTACAGATATTAATGTCATTGAAGGGTTGTTACAGTCAATTGCATAACTATCAATATTTTGATTCACAATACTGGAAATCCAAGATGTTATATTTGTGGGAAGGGCTCCCCAGAATTTTCAAGCTACCCGGAGGAAAAAAGAGTACATTTGAAGCGCTCAAATTATTTAAATTACGCTTCATTTATACTCCCTATATACGCAAATCCATACGCTGCAAATACGCTCCCTTGTAGAAAAGTATAGGCATTTTTGAGGTACAATTGCAGTACATTTGGTAATTCAAATAATTCGAGCGCTTTAAATGTCCTCTTTTTTCCTCTGGGTAGAGTTCAGAGGATTCCACGGAAGAGAAGATTTTCGTACAATTATGCTAATTTTATAGGATTACTTATTTGGGAAATATCAGCTCAAAAGAACACGAAGAAAGGGTTATATCAATGTCCCGAATTCACCATTGCTGAATGACTGATTTGTAGTTGCTCCCAGTGGAAGCCTCCCACACACACAGTTGTATTGTGAAATGCTGTATAGTGCAACAACGTGGAAGCACTGTACATGTTGTACATGACTTCCTGTTTGATCAAAACATTGGCTTGCAGAAAGCACATGTTTCAGAAAAGGTCATTTCATATCAAATCAAAACGCTGTCAGCTATAGAAAACTACTTAGAAATGTGTATTTTGTCACTGTGGTCAAAAACTATGCAAAGTATAACCTTGAAGCATCTGTGATATTTGATTAACAGCCTACAAAGTTTCAATGTGAGTTGGCAAAAAATTCTGTGTTGACATGGCCATAGGAGAATTTATATCTTACCTTTTCTTATGAATCTGTATCCTACGATTTTCCCTGTTAGCAATTCCAAATAATAGATATTCCATGCAATATAAATATAGTCCATGAACAATTCCATGTGGATAAATGGATGCACAGATGCTCAAAAAAGAAGTTCTTTGGAAAAATTTCCCTGGCTCTGTGAGCCTCTTGTCACATTTTCTTATGCTCTGACAATATTTAAAGGGGCCCTGTTACAAAATAGCAAGCTGGCTTATCTTGTTTAGCATTGTTTGGCATTGACTGTTTGTTGTAATCACCTGTTTCGAACCTCAGTTCAGTGGAGTGCACCAATGTATCTGTGAATTCCATATGTGTGGCTGTTGGACCATGAAATGCTACAATTGTACAGAAAAATGCCTGCTGAAAGTAGGGTCAGGGAGGATTTTCCAGATAACAAGATTCCAGGCCTTTAATAAATCACGGTCTGCCACATACTGTTCAATTGCATTCTCTTCCATGGCCTAATTCCATCCGAACTTCAAGTAGGCAACATGTCCCCCATACCCAAGGGTCGCTCGGCAGCTAATTGCTCAGACAAATACAGAGCCATCACATTAAGTAGTTGTATTGGTCGCTTGTTGGATCTGCTGATTCTCACTAGAGAGGATGATAAGTCACTAAAAACTGACAATTTGCAATTCAGCAAAAAAAAAGAAGTCTTCAACCAGTCTCTGCACTGGTCTTCTGAAGGAGATAGCTAGCCATTTTACAAGTGGTGGAAGTGACTTAAACCTGTTATGTCTTGATGCCAGCAAGGCATTTGACAGAGTGGAATACGTCAAACTGTTCAGGGGACTTCTAAATAGAAGGATGAACTCTGTCTACTTGAGGTGTCTAATTAATCTTTACACTGATCAGAAACTTTGTGTGAAATGGAACAATCACAAATCTACTATGTTTACTGCAAATAATGGAGTCAAACAAGGAGGTATCCTCTCACCCCTCCTGTTTGGAACTTACATGGATGAATTGTTGGTCCAATTGCGCTCATGTGGCACTGGTTGTTACATGGGACCCTATTTCTGCGGTGCCCTGTCGTATGCAGATGATATCTGCTTATTATCACCTTCACTTGATGGCTTAAAGCAAATGGTTGCTGTTTGTGAAGACTTCGCTTCAAAGTACAACGTTCTGTTCAATGGAGACAAAAGCCAGCTGATGAAATTCAAGTCAAGTAAGCGCCATATGGATTGCAAAAGGGAATATGTTTATGTGAATGGCTGTAAAGTCACCTGCACCAACTCTGTCACACACCTTGGGCACATATTGTACTCAGACCCTCATCAAGATGATCTCCAAAGTGTGGTGAGAAATTTCAACAAACAATTCAATATCTTCCGTGCCAAGTTTCAAAGTGTGCCTCCTCAGGTCAAAAATAGTCTTTTTGTCACTTTCTTTACGTCGCTGTATGTGTTCTACTGTGTGAGTTGCGGAGAAGTCACAAACTTCATGTAGCGTACAGAAAGGCTATACGTACCATGTGGGGTCTTCCATACAGAACACATTGTGCCCTTTTGCCCTGCATAACAAACGGTCTCTGCTCAGAGCACATCTGCGCAAAACGTTTCCTAAACTTTGCCACAAGTGTACTCAGACATGACTCCCCTGTAGTCAAATACATTTTCACTTGTGCCCAAAGCTGCAGTCACTCAGTCTTTTCCAAGAACTTGAACCACTGTGCCAGCCTTTGTGACTTGCAGACAGACTACTACCTCAAAGATGATGAAATCAGTGTTCGCTTGGCAGCACTTCAAGGATGCAAAAGCAGATGTTACACAACTGATGACATGGCCGTTGGGGGTGCAATAAGAGAAGCTATCCTGACTGCGAAAGGACAGTTAAATTGTGTATTTACATCAGCAGAATCTCTAAATTTTGCCTATTATTTATGTGTAACTTAATTTAAATCATTATATTCTTTAATTAAATCGATTTATACAACCTTGTACAACAGTACGAATAAACATGATAATAATAATAATATACTGCAAAATTGTTTTCCCCATTTATTTGCCAGTGAGAATTTCCCAATTGTTTCTTTATCTGTCAAAATTATATTTTGCACACGACGCTGTTTGTTCATACATAAATTTGCCGAAATCTGATAAGTTCACAGCTTAAAACGTCATCAACATACATTTAAAATAGTTTACTAGGTAATCAGGAACGTCAGATTACCAAATGAACAAATGATTCAATTAAAACAGGGCAGAATGACATTTTCTCAACCTTCACACCTCCTCTAATATTTCTACCTTGGTTATATCTTATCTCAATGACATCCAATTATCTAAACTTTTTCCAAAAATAGTATTTTAAAGATTATATGATACCTTAATATAGATTGGTAATAATGATTTTTCTTAAGATAATTAAAAAAATTGTTTCAGGTATATAGGTACATTTAAGCATCTGTTATCACGTATGGCAAAACCCATTACCCATAAAAATATACATAAATCTCTCTATCTGGTCTTTGCCTGCATGGGTTCGAACCCCAGTTGGGGAACTCAAAAATTTCAGTGGACCCTTTAATTAACAGCAAATTCCCAGCTGGATTCTTTTGGATGAGACGTTAAGGTGGTGGCTCCTTGTATCAGTGTCTGTGCAGGGCAGGTAAAAGATCCCTCACATGGGGTAAATGTGCAACATGTTGAGGACTCCCTCTCTATCTCCTGACTCATCAATCATCCCTTGTGAGCACCCAGAACTGTGCTTAGTGGGCTGCAGTTACCATATCTATCTATCTATCAGATCTATCTCTCAGAAGTTTGTAAAATATAAGGAAGTTACCTTTAATACAGAGGTGAATCAGTCATATCCTGTGCTGACAATCTTGCAAGCAGAGTCCTTGAATGAGATATGTTACTCATCTCACCAGTGATGTCACCATTGACATCTTCGAAGAGTTGAAAGGAACCACTTATTTTTCTTCAACACTCAATAATTTTGAATTTCTTATTTTCAGATGGGTTACGCCAACCCGGAGCAGACAACCCACGGCATCCATCTTAGGCTCCACAGTCGAGCTTTCATCTTCGCTAATCAGGACGGATCAAATCCGGTTGTCTTTGTCAGTGCTGATATTGCTATGACCACCCAACTTATCAAACATGAGGTATAGTAGATCATTGTATGATGAAGTTAATTCTGTATCTTTAGGACTACAGTTGGGAGGCAGACTGACACAGTCTCTCTGTGTTGAACAGCTTCAGCTTGAGAGACTGATGGATTTCCATGACCAAGTTCCATGCATGAGTTAATCCTCTTATCTGCTCTGTAAAATCAGACTGTGTTTTGACATTTGTGGTACAGATAGCTTATAATAATCAAACAAACAATGTTATACAGACAGCTTTGAGTAAATCAGTGTGTACTTTAAACAGTAATGTTGCCATCACCTTAAACCAAACATGCAATGTTATAAAAAGAATCTTTAAGTGTCTGTTTCAACTACCAGCTGAGAATGCTTGCTAATCTCATAACGTCGCTTGCTTTCTCATAACATCACTTGCTCCATCTGAATTCTTGCAGAGTTCACTGCCGGTGGCAGCTCACGACTGCTGTCTCTTATGCATGACATAAAAATATGAACTCTGTGTGCAGAGTAGTTGGGAGGGCAACATCCTCAGTCCCGTGAAACCGAAAGCTGCCTGCAGTATGCTGCTGCCACCTGGCATAAAACTCGTTTTGTACGTTGCTCTAAGAGATAGTTTCAATTTAATTGCGCATGCAATCACAAAGTGTCTGTTTAATATCTATGTCAACCCAAGTCAGACTAGACAATAGTGACAATCATGTTCACTGCATGACAAAGCAGACGATCAGCATGTGCTCTGAAACAGCCCTGGTTCGTCCAGGGATACGCTGTGTTTAGAGTACAAAATCAATGCAAGAATAAATTTCAGTTGTTCCTAATATTCTTTGTCATCTAACACATTACTTATACCACAATGCATATATTTCTTGCACCTTTCTGGCTTTACCCTATCATGTATTTCTTAATTTCCATTCAGGTTGTCGACAAACTCGCCACAATCTTCGGAGACCGTTACACAGATGAGAATGTGATGATCAGCTCCATCCACACTCACTCTGGTCCAGGCGCCTACCACCAGTATTTTCTTTATGAAGCTACTTCTCTCGGGTTTTTCGAAGAAAGTCTCGATGCCATAGTCGATGGAATTGTTAAGGTAGGTATCATCATCTTCAATCATAATGCCTTTGCCCCATTCTGCAGGCATTTGACAAAAAAAAATCGGGGCACAGGTAGGAACCCTGTCCACGCTCAACCTATTTGGTTTGTTTCAATTTCATAGGTAGATAGGAAACCATGTGGGAGAGTGACTCTTTTAGAGAAGAAAAGAAAAAAAAACTTTACTACTACCTTATTGTTGACATTTTTTCTTGTGGCACATGTCTTTAACGGTGTTTTAAAAGATTGTTGTCCTCCAGCTTTAAGTCACTTATTATCTTTTCCATCTAATTTTTATTTCATTGATTCATTCAGAGCATAGAACAGGCACACGATAGCTTGCAGCCTGGAAATATTTTGGTCAACTCAGGAGAATTACTGGACGCCAACATCAACAGAAGTCCCGTTGCTTATGAAAACAACCCTGAAGAGGAAAAAGCTAAGTATGTATATCTTGCTTGGGTTTGTTGCTGTGTAGTATGGAGGCTGTCTACAAGTGGACTGCTCTTGCATTGCCACAGATCAGAACATATGCTGTCTTGTGTTGCCACCTAGTTACTAGTGTGCTATTCCGCGAGCTCCTGCGAGCGTCCACCAACTTTCAACCAGAAGAACACACACAATTTTGTCTGGAAGACACCGGGGCTGTTTCTGAGTGTGTTGATGGCCTTGTCTACTTCCTTAGAGAATGTGATTGCCGAGTCTCACTCTGGTATACATCGATGTTGAATAGAAATTTTGTGAATGTGCAATGAAATTGGAACTATTTCTTGGGACTGCAATGCTGTAGTATAGAAAATCAACTTTTGTGCCAGGTGGCAGCAGCATGCCGTTCTCAGTTTCACCAGACTTGTATGGAGGCTTTTCATGAGATGTTATCAGTAGAATCACATTTTTTAAGCTGTTTACTGTATGACTGCCATTGGTGCATCAGATTCTGATGAAAGGAATATAAAATTATACAAAAATTCTAAAAAAAAATTTGTTTTCAGATACCAGTATAATGTCGATAAGGAGATGACCCTGTTGAAAGTACAAGGAGCCAATGGGGAAGATTTGGGAATGGTCAAGTAAGTGATTTACCTTACGTTCGTAGCCAACTTAGAATACAATTTTTACGAAACTTTACTATTGTAACTTGGCAAGGCAGGTTCCTGCACTCTAAAAAGTAAATCTCATGCAAAAATAGATTTTTTTTGGCTTTTACTAAAACTTTTACTCCACATCATTCCAGTTTTTGTTTTGGAAGTAACAAATAGATGCATTGTTATGAATGGTGTAGGTGTTTAGGAAAACCAAACTTCTATATGAAAAACCATTTTGCACTACAAAAAAATTCTAAGAGTGTATATGAAAGACATCATTATTCTTCCATCCTTCTATGATTTTCATCTGTTCCAGTTGGTTTCCCGTTCACACAACCAGCATGAATTTCTCCAATGAACTTATCAGCAGTGACAACAAAGGTTTTGCTTCTCTCCTTTTCGAACAAGACTTTAATGATGGCTTCCTCGGTCAGGTACGTCAAACAATCATGATCCATCCTTTACTTTTAGTAGTTCAGAATTAAGGTGAAGAAATGTTTCCGAAGGAAAATCAGCTATTTTATGTTGCTTCTTTCTTTACAAATTTATCATAAATTTTTGCAAATCCACTTGTTCTTGGTGAACATTTTACACCATTGTATTAACCATAAAATCCAGACAAAAAATTAAATAAGAGAGAAAATGGACCAGGTAATGGAATTACAGGCACACGTTACATTTCAAATTAGGCTAGAGATTTCTAACTTTTGGAAGGTACATCTTAAACAAGAAATAAGTAATTATTCAATATGGTGAATAGTTTCGCGACTGCTGAATCAGTCATTTCCCTTTTAAAACATTCCTAAGCAGATTAACCAACAGTCCAACATCTTCATAATAGCTGTTTCAAACAATTATTCTTTCTTTCCCACAGGGACCCTTTGTAGCAGCATTTGCCCAAGCCAACGAGGGAGATGTGTCTCCAAACATCGAAGGAGCAAAATGTATCGACACTGGAGAACCCTGTGACGCATTGACCAGCACTTGTTCTGACGGATTGGTGCAAAATTGCATTGCCTTTGGACCGGGCGAAGATATGTTTGAGAGCACTAAGATCATTGCTGAAAGGCAGTATGAAAAAGCTAAGGTTTGTAAGAGGGGGTCTTCTGTTTTCTTTCGCAGTTGATGTGTCTCTTCAACAAAATATTTTATGGTCACTTTAAAGTGAAATATGTTCAGCACATGAAAACATATTCAAAAAGTTTGTGTTCACCTTAAGCTAGAGCACTGCAATGTTAAAATTGCAATATAAAAGGTCTGTTGCTCCTTCGCATGCAAAAAAAAAAGTTTATCATTGCTACGTTCACGGAAAAGTTTGTCCCGGGGTTAAAATCCATAACCTCCCCACCCTCCCCAACTATCATCTGTTCGGCTCCTTATGGTAATTTTGTGACATTACATTTGAGTGACATCCTAATGAAACATTAACAAAACTGTTTAAGTCTTGATTCTTTGACAGGAGCTGTACAGTGGTGCCACCAAGGAGCTGTCAGGTCCAGTGGACTACCGGCTGAAGTATGCCAATATGACAGACCAAGAAGTTAGCGTCAATGAAACTCACAAGGTACAAAGAAAATGCATGAATTTTTTTTTCAAAGTTGTGATTAAATTGCAAATTCTCAGCTGTTCTTAAATACTTTGCTCCCAGACCACAACCTGCAAACCTGCGATGGGCTACAGTTTTGCTGCGGGAACTACCGACGGTCCAGGATTCGCCAATTTCACTCAAGGTTGGCAAAATACACTTGAGCCAGACATAATAGATTTGTAGCTTCTCGGATTGACTGACCAACAGATTTTCTGCTGCAAAAAAAATAATAAAACTTACCCACAACTTTTATCTAATTGACATTAGGAAAATTTTTTGATTACAGCTTCTTTTCTTTTGTCCTGTCCACCAACCCCAGTAAAAGTGCCTTGAGAAGATCCGAGAAGCTTAAGATCGACTATGTCTCGCCTTATGTGAATATTTATGATGTACAGTACATCTAATATCTCATGAGTTTCTTTTTCCAACGAATATGTATTTCCAAAATTTTACAACTTCTTCCTCTTCTTCTTCTTCTTCTTCTTCTTCTTCTTCAGGGATGACAGAGAGCGACCCCTTCTGGGACGGACTCAGAGATCTGCTCTTCACGCCGTCTGATGAAATGGTTGCATGCCACAAACCTAAGCCCATCATCATACCCACCGGAGAGGCAAGTACACTTGAAATTCTACCTAATCAGCAGAACTGAGCGATAAAACCAGGCAAACATCACTATGACATCAATACAGAGTGAATTTGTCAAGATTTTCCATGTATGGAGTAGCAAGTTCTGTCTGTGTTACCAATGAATCGACTCATTTCACAACCGATGTTTCAGAGTTTTATATCACCAAATACCATTCTATTATTATCAAATGATTCTTTCATTAATTTCTTAATTTTTCTTTTTTCTTTTACTTAACCAGATGACATTTCCCTTACAATGGCAACCAGAAGTCCTCGATTATCAAATGTTTGCCGTTGGCCAATTGGTAATAGTCAGCCTACCAGGAGAGTATACGTGAGTACTAAAACATTTGACGCTGAAGCATAATTTTGAAAAATTTCTGTTGGTTTTATTTAGACTCTATAATCAGGGGTCCCTGCCTTATAAGACCACTCTTTACGCAGTCATAAAGAGGTCTCTTAAAGGGGTGTGGTCGCTCTCTTGCACAAGAATTGAACTGATTGTATGAGAAAGGCAGTCGTATAACTTTTAAGAGTCTGTCTTTCAAGAGAAGGACAGAATGAAAAAGTAATCCAATTTCATTTAACATTGTTATGAAAGTGTTTTCTTATTTTCTAATATTATCTAAATTTTTCAACAATTTCCTTCAATTTAGGACAATGTCTGGTCGACGAGTCCGGGAAATGGTCTACAAGGTATATGTATTTTCTTAAATAAAATAATGAGTTAAACAATTCATGTCCATTAAAATTTCAATGCGGTACTTTTCGTAAAAAATTTCAGATCATCACAGAAAATGGCTACCCTGAGGATTCGCTTGTCGTTCTTGCTGGTTTGACGAATAGTTACTCCAGCTACATTGTGACCTATGAAGAGTATCAAGTAAGTACAGTTTAAAGGTAGTTTAGTTTCAAGTTTATTTAGTTTTATTTTAAGTTCATTTCAAGTTTTTAGCTTCAATTAACTTTAGTTAAGTTACTTTAGTTTCAAGTTCTGGTTCAAATTTGGTTTCAAGTAAGTCTAGTTTCAAGTTAGGTTTCAAGTTCTAAAGGTAAGTTTCAAGTAAGTTTATTTGTAATTCCAAGCTAGTTTAGCTTCAATCAAGCTCAGTTTCAGGTTAGTTTAGTGTCAAGTAACTTAACTTTCCAGTAACTTAGCTTCCACTTCATTTACCTTCAAGTTGGTTAAGTTTCAAGCTGTTTACCTTCAAACAAGTTAGTTCAAATAAGTTTTAAGTTCAAACTAGTTCAGTCTAAAGTAAGTTTAGTTTCAAGTTAGTCTGGCTTCAAAAAGTTTAGTTTCAGTTAAGTCTAGGCAAGTTCAGTATGAAGTACATGTTGTATTATGTAATTTAGTGTCAGATAAATTTTAGTTCAAATGAGTTTAGGTTCAAGTTAGTCAACATATCAAGTATACTTATAAGTTTAGTTTTAAATTAGCTTGGCTTTAAAAAGTTTCATTTTGAGTAAGTTTAGCTCCAAAGAAGTAACGTATCAAGTAAATTTGGCATTATTCAGTGTCAAGTAAATCAATTTCAAAAGAGTTTATTCAAGTTAGTTTTTGTCTAAAGCTAGTTAAGTTTAATGTTAGCATGGCTTCAAAAGGTCTAGTTTCAAGTCAGTTTTATCTTCAAATAACTTCATTGCTCTATTGGCCTCAATAG